>JBAMNC010000907.1:0-102500 GCA_037902135.1 Cetoscarus ocellatus | reverse complement strand
CAGTGGTTTTCAAAGTGGGGGCCGCCAGGGGGCACAAGGGGGGGCTCAGAAAATTTGAAGGAAGGAAGGACGGAAATTGAATATAATTATTTTCATTTTTTATTTTATTTTATTTTATATAGAAAAACATTTTTCCTGAACGTACAACACGTAATCTGCCGGAATAGTCAGATTCTCAAGTTTCCGATTGTACCTAAACAGACCTCCTCCTGGCGGTTTGTGCCTGTTATTCAGCTGTCGTGTGGCTAACTAGCTAGCACAAAATGGACAGATTTTTGACAGGAAAAACGAACAAAGGAGGAGACCAACAGCCCATCCGTAGAGGATTCTGTCTGTGGGTTTGCAAAGGGGGTCCCCGACCAGAAGCGAAGGCTGTTTGGGGGGCCCTGGCAAGATAAAGTTTGGGAACCCCTGATTTAACCTACACTAAATAAATAATTTTTTTGTCTCTCTCTGCGCATGGTGGTTGAAGACGTCTGAAATAGGGTACACTTAGACAGCTTCTGTCTCCTGTCTGTCATGAATACATCTATGACTCCCTTAGTTTGCAAAGACTGCCTCTCACTAAAGGTGCCTTTGTTTTGTAAGGCACTCTCAGTGAAAGAGTCACTAAGGGAAGTGTAAAGCACAAGGGGGAAACGATTCTAAAAGCAGTTGTTCTTGATCTCCATCGCCATTTTAAGTCTATTTTTATGTCTGGAATTCTGCCTGCCCTCTTCATAGATATTATGATTTTCTTTTATTCGGTTTCCTGTTGACGTTTGGGTTCATTCTTGCATATTCATAGCAGCAGAATGGATGTGGTTCAAGGTACCCGACTCGTCTCAGACCACATCCTGAGTCACGCCACTCATGATGATGATGGTGACGCCTTCACTGCCAGAAAGCTAAAAAAAAATGTTCCCCTCGCTGTTCTCACATAGACAGAGCAGAGCAGCAGTGACTGTGACACTGCTGACTGAACGGGGGAACAGTTGGCTATTTTAAAAAAAGGTAAGAATATTATTTTTATTTTCAGTAAGGACAGAAAATGTTCATGTTGATTTCAAGATGTTCAATTAATTCATAAAATGCTTGAGTTTATTTTGTTTCTTGTTCAAAGTTGTTAGTACCCAACCATTTATCTGATCATGATACTGATACTTTTCTTTATGATTTTCTCATTTGTGATGTTTTTTAATCTTATCAGTATAAAAAAAATGATCCTGGATCAGGATTTAGCATTCCGTGCAGTGCAGCTGAAGTGCAGACTTGTTTTGTTATACTGAGAATTTATATGTTAACTAGCCACATTTTTTTTTAACTGTATCATTGTAATTTATTTATTCTTTTTTTTGTCCCATCAGTGTGGTAAGAGTAGTCTGTCCCCATGGCTGTGAAAACCTCGCTCCTGTTGTCACTATGGGGCCTGACTCTGTTTGTTCACAGCGGTAAGTTGATCTGATCAGTCTGTGTTTAGTGTTTATAAGAAGTTCCCACAGTGGTTGCTAAATTTATACTTTCTTTAAAAAATGAACTTTTTCACTTTTCATCATTAAGGGTAATTCTTGATATTGTGGTATTCCCCTTAAAAACCTTGTTTTTCAGGTTGTTTTCAGTGTTTTTCTTTTTTTCATTTTTGTTTTCGGGGGGACATGCATGTTTTTTTTTTTTTAAGCTTAATTTTCCATAGATTATCAATATGACATGCATTCTGGAAAAAAACCCTTTTTTTTTTTTTTCAAAATAATGTAACTAGAATTCCATGTCATAATGGGCCAGTGATTTTTTTTTTACCTTTTTTTTTTTTTTGCAAAGGCAGACCTAAAATCAGATCAAAATATCCAAACATTTCATATTTATACCCGTGCAAAATAGCCTTTTAGAGTGTGTTGTCTTTTCTGTCTGAATGTACATTTTCTATATGTGAAAGCCTGATTAAATTAGACAAATAATTCTCTTACTGATAAAGAATTAATTCACCGAAGTCTTCAAAAACTCTTTTGAAACATTATAAACATTTAATACTTACTGTGTGATAATAATGGGAGGGACAAAGTTAGTGCTAAAGCATTAGAAAGTGATAATTCCCCTCACCACTGATTCAGCGAGCTGCGAAAGAAAACCCCCCTCTGAGTGCTTTTTTAAGATTTTTTTTTTTTTAAGTAATAGAAACTGCAGTCAAGTTTTGATAAATGTAAAGGAATGCACCAAAAGTAGTGAATTTCATTTATTGGTTGTTGTGTAAATATAAGTTTTGGTGGTTCACATTCCCAACACACCATTTAAGAAACAACAGTATCACAGCGTCCGTCATCTTTGTATTCAGAATAATCACATTAAGCTCATTCAGTACAAATCTGTCACATTTAAACACATAATAACTGTGAGTTTTGGTCAGCTGGCAGCTGCAGCAAAAAACATTTAATGACTTTAAATAAAGGCCAGGCTTCAAAGTTGTATTTTTTCAGTATTTTCCAGCAGATGGCCTCAGTTGGGCCAAAAACACTTCAGTAGTTATCTCAGAGGAGACAGAAATTTAAAGGTTTTTTTTTTCTTTCAGCTGACATAAAGTAAAAATGCACCAAAACTGATTTTGACTGTCACCAACATGTTCCAGGCTGTTTAAATAATAATAAAAAAAAGTTGAGCAATTTGGATATGGTAAATAATTTATTTTTTAGTGTTTGTTTTTCTCCCCAAATTTCAGTAATATTAAGTAAACTAAGTGCAAATGTACAGTAGAAGCACTGAAAATATATTCGTATCCTTTTTATGAACACAGATGTATTTTTTGATATGATGCAGTAAGGGTGGAATTTCTTTATAAAACAATTTTGTCAATGCATCAATTTTTGAGACTTAATGTGTTTAGCATGATGGGGTTTTTTTTGACCATCTCAGCATAAAAGATATAAAAAAATCAACACAATGAATCCTGCCCATAATCCATGGCATAACTGTGGGACGACAAAATCATCAATATCAAAAAAAAAACACCTTCTTGCATTTTGTATGCCACAACAACAACAACAACAACAACAACAACAACAACAACAACAACAACAACAACAAAAAACAAAACTTTTTTTTTAATTTTATT
This sequence comes from Cetoscarus ocellatus, assembly GCA_037902135.1. Classification (NCBI taxonomy): domain Eukaryota; kingdom Metazoa; phylum Chordata; class Actinopteri; order Labriformes; family Labridae; genus Cetoscarus; species Cetoscarus ocellatus. The sequence continues at coordinate 99,418 of JBAMNC010000907.1, read as the reverse complement.
GTTTACAAAAAAATTGTCAGTGCATCTTGTATTTAGGAATATGAATGCTAAAAAGTCCTAAAAACAAATATCCATATTATTTATGAGCTGGACTGAATTTAGATAAACATATTTGAGAGAGCCAAACTTGAGATCATATAAATCTGTGATCATTTTCAGGTATTCTTATGAAGTGTGTCCACTCTGGAGACTCCATGTCTCCATGTCTTATAATTTCACATGAGGGTTAAGTAAGATTGTTCAGTCACATGCTGAAAAGTTAAAGATGTAAAAAAGACTCATATTTATTCTATAATGAAAATAAAAACTTGTCAAAGTGACCAAAAGTCTCTCTTTTTTTGTTGCAGGATCTTCATTCTGCAACATCAGCTGCTGGACAGACTACAATGTCACACTGAACTGCTCTTGCTCTGCACCTTTAACACATCCTGTCCTCATTGAAGTCAACTGCAGGTAAATACAGTCAGGCAGTGCTCTAATCAATATAATAATTGATATTCATCATTTTATGTTGGCTTTATTTTATTCAGCTTTTATTTTAGAAGCCATCTGATGATCTACTGCATTTTTCATGCATCAAAAACACAAAGCCAACCAAACAACCACAAAAAGTCATGTGAGAAGGAAACACCAGCGTCCAAAATAACTCTGAAAATATCATCCTCCCCTCTTACTGTCCTCTTCAGTACTGCAGACTTAAAAACAAGGTGTTTTGGAGCAGGTGCTTTGACAAAATGGAAACTTCAGCCCGCACACACCTTTGACCCCACTGTTCCTTTCAGTGCTTCTCTCACAACGCTTTACCCACAAGAGGTTTCCACCAGAAAGCTTCAAAGCCTCACTGGAGGCAGAATGTGAAGTTATGTTGAGTTTTACAAGCATTGATGTAAAGAGTGGAGCTTTAAAAATACATTAAAAGGATGATTAGGTATTTAGACTTTAAAAATGTACCAATGACATGTTTTTGGATGCAAGTGTTGATACAACATTTTCTAAAAAAAATATTTAAAAGCTTTATTTCAAGCCAGCATTATGATAATGAGTTGGTTCTACTTTTCTTTGACTTATAAGACAATCAATGGAGTATGTGTTGGCAAAACATAAGAGAATGTAAAATAAATGAAACAATTAATAGCTTAGTATGACAATGAAAAAATGAATAAAATAAAATAAACTGCCAATAAAAAATTAAAATTGAACTTTGTAAATGAAAAAACAGAATATAAAGAAACTGAAAATGCATTTAAAATAATAATTTTATACATATATATATAGATAGATATTACAATGACGGTCAAAAAAGGAAACGATGCAGAAACAATTAAACGATGATCTCTGCTGATAGATATCTTAAGATAATTAATATCCTAAAATAAAATCACAAAAAATGTAAATTTAAAGAAAAACAAGGCAAGACAAGCTTATTAATAAAGCAGCCTTCATACACAAAGAAGACAAAGTGCTTTACGAGGCAAAACAGAGGATATTTAAAACACTAAAAGCATGAATAGACAGCTTTACAGTATATGTGTGTGTCATTTATATAATTTAATGAGATAATAAAGAATAAAAAAATTAAAGAAGTTATGTCCTCTATATATGCCATATTACATTTGGCTTCAAGAGTTGATAAGCACAAAAGTGTTTTATTTGAACAGAAATACGTTTTTTATCAAGTTTTTTGTGAATAAGGTTGCAAGTAGATGAATATGTGCTCAAAAAAAGAGATGAAGGTAATATCAAGAATAAAAACGAGTGGAAAAAGTTACAACAATGATGTTCTTTTGACAGTGGTGCAAACAAGGTGGAGCCAGACTCTCTGTGAGTGATTTCATAATTTAGCCCCAACAAAAAAAATGTTATAGAAATGATTATTAGCATTTTCCCTGTTTCTATCATTTTTAGGCAAAAACAGAATTTAACTCAGTTTTTTAAAAAATACTGAATCTACTTTTAGATTCAGGAGAAGTCATGTAGTTGAGTTGTTCTTCTTCTTCTTCTTTTTTCTTTTTTTTTTTTTGGAAATGACTGCATTCTGAGGGGTGACCTTTATATTTGACACTTTAAAAGGTATTTGGGTCAAACTTCACTCGTTCTAAAAAAATGTGTTCAAGTGAGACAAAGCTGTGCAGCTGTCTGTCTGACTTCTGTTAACACTGAAGAGACTTTGGTGCTGAGAATTGACACTTTCACACAAGTCAAACCTGCACTCAGTCACAATGAAACCAAAACCTCAGTGCTGAGGCGTCGCAGATGTCACAGGTCATTATTGGTTACAAATGTCTGTTTTTCTGCTGCAGAGATGGTTTGGGATCTGAGGCCAACAGCAGCTGTGAGGTTCAGCCTCCTCTATCCTGGTGCGTCATGTATCCTGAAGATTTTGATGAAGTTACCTCTGTTGGCACGATGTGTACCTCCACGGCCACTCAGCAACATGATGACGTAATAATGAGAGACGCTGACTCACCCGACTGGGAGCTGAGCCGCGTTGGTGAGTGAAGCTGATGTCTTGATGTCATGACTTTTTTCACTTGTGGTAACATTTCCTGAACAGATAAGAAGTTTATTTGCAAAGATGTTCATAGAAAGTCAGAGGTCAAACATTTTCATCAGTTATGATACATTTTACTGAACTAGCCCTCTGGGAGTGTTGTTAATGCTTTTCATTTTTTATTTAATGATCATTTTGTCTGTGTTCATGCATATGGCATGAACTTTGAAAAGATTTAATATCTTAATTTGATCTCATTATTTCCAGCTCAGCTCCTACAGGAAGTCTAAAATACACTGTGTACAGACAATTGTAACACTTGAGCCATTAGGTGCAAAAAATGTGCCATTGAAAGCCATTCAAACTGAAATTTTTGATCCCACTTACACTGAAGCATAACATATACATTTATTATTTCTGGGTGTCAATCAAGATTTTTTCCTTGTAATTGATCATTTTTATTGCTCTCCACCAGGTGGCTCTATTGGAACCACATGAAAATGAGAATGAGTATAAATGAGTATTAATGCATAAATATCAGTGTATTTCGGATCATTGACATATCCCTTTGCTGTATAATCCACACAAAAAGAATTAACTTTGCATGTATAATAAATATAATATTTCTTCTGTTTATTTTTTATCTAAAAATATGGTGCCATCATGACAAAACCATTTAAAGGCATTTAAAGGGTTAAAATATATTTTAAAAAAAAGAATATTAGAAGTTTATGATTAGGAATGGTGTTGGTTGAAAAGATCAAGCCAAAAAGAGTTGGAAATAATATGGATGTACAATACATAATAATGCATACAAATGAGTGTAAGTGCTAATCAATGACATATCCCAGGCTGTAATAATCTGAAACTAAAAAATCTACATAACATGTAGAAAACTGAAAATTATTCTTTTTTTTTGGGGGGGGGGGGGGGGTTCATGTAAAGATATTGTGGCATCATGACAAAAACCTGGCATATAAAGGGATAACATATCCAAAAAATCATGAATATTTCATTTGTGGTCAGGACTGATGATGGTTGAAAAAATCAAGGCCAAAAATGTTGGAAATAGTATCAATGCATAATTTCTTTTAGCTACCTTTTGAAAAGCACTTTTTTGTGAATGGTATTATTGTGACTGATATATGAACAGGTCCTAAGGGTTAAAATAATCTACCATTACAATCTCTTTCTTTTAAAAAACATTAATGATATTTTGTCTAAATTTCTCTCTGATGAAAGTCAACTGTTACCAAAGGAGTTCATAAAATATCTAACCAGAAAGCATTTTCTGGTCTGTTTGGTTCATAGTTGTACAAAGTATGACTCAGTGGTTTTCAAACCTTTTTTTTCTCATGATAGATCCACAACCATGCCAGAATCTTATGGCACGAAGTAATTTATATTCAGTTATATATATCATTGTCCATGTATTACAGTATAAGTGCATGCATTTGTATTTTTTCAACTATTACTCACTACATTAAATTAAAAAAAAAAATTAGAGTATATTAGAAACTTTAATAATGTTTCATAAATTAATCATCTGAATTTGATAAAAGATGCTACTCTTTTGTCACCAAATGAGTTCATGAAATACTCAACCAGAAACAACTCTCTACCTTTAGTTAATAGTCTGCGGTATGAAATGACTCCTTCTTTGACTTCCCCAACATTTGTGATTCATTGTGAACACCAATCCTCCCGCTTCCCTCCAATGATTAAAACCAAAAATGCACATGTGCACAGATATCGTCCTTCTTTGAAAACACTGACCGTTGTCAAATGAATGTCAGATGAACAGGTATCAGTTTCAGAAGTTTATCTGCTCTGTAACGTCAATTTAACGTTGACATCTGGCAAACCTATCCGCTGATTTAGAGAACTGATCTCTACATCGGGTAGTGGAAGTAACCTGTTGGACAAACTGTGATCTGGCATTGTGAGAGAATTATGTTAACCTGACACACCAGGTAGAGCCTTTACTAGTCAATCTGGGCAACAGCCCAAGGAAAGTGTTTGGAAATGTGTACAACCTTTAAAAAGTATATCTGGGAGGTGATTGGTTGAATGTTCCATCAATCACATTCATTACAGGCCAATCAGATAATGCAGTAGGCGGGCGCTACTGCTGTACTGTAAAGTAGATCAAACTCTCACCAAAACATGTCAAAAGTGGGGTGGCAGTATCCCTAAAACTGCAAATGAAGATGTCAGCATATATGCTAATCTCTACAAAAAGTCACTTCCTGTTGTCAACTCACTTGTAGCTCCTACATTTTTCTGCTCTAAAGGACTCTGATTGGGCAGTCCTGCTATGGGCCGCTCACAGTTGTTGTATATTGGAGCTTGGCAAGATGGATCTGCCTTATTACAGACATTAAATCAGGCTAATTCATCTGCACTGCAAGTTACGTCAAAGTGAAAATTAGAAAAACATTGTTATGGGCTTAAATTACTATTTAATCGTCAGTACCAGGATCAGGCCTGATTTCCCCAATCAGTGCATCACTAATTAAAACAGATCTTTAATTTATCTTGTATTATATACAGACATTTTTTCTACTTCACATGTCTCCCTTTGGATTTGTCGTTCACAGTAAAAGCTCAGCCTCCTTTTGATGTCCAAGTGATGGACAGTGATGGATTTTACAACATCACCTGGGAGCACGCCAACAAAAGGGACTGTCTCACGTACAGAGTGCGAGTGAGAGAGACCACAGACCTGTCCGAGGTGATAAATGAGCAGAAATACCAACAGAAACCAAGAAAAACTAAAGAGTGAACTTCTCATTCATCTGCCATTGACTCCCATTAAAAATCTCTTGTATTCCTTCGTGACAGGATCAACCGTATTTGTACCAAGACACAGAAAAGCAAATTCTCATCGAGCGCATGCACCTGCGGCCACACGTCAGCTATACCGTGGATGTCGGAGCAAAAATGTGTCAAGAGAATCTCTACTGGGGTCCGTGGAGCGAGTGGAGCTCCTCTGCAGAGTGGAGGACTGCAGCAAGTCCAGCTCAAATGGAAGGTAGAGGATGAACACAGTCAGCTATAATATGATCCTTGAAGTGCTTAATCAAAATGTTGAAGCTGATGACAGAGGTTGGTTTTATGCTTCAAATAATCTTTAAGTTGTTGGTTTCAACACAGATACTTCAAACACTTACAGTGGCATGTTAATGGTATATATCTGACATGCGTTTCTCTTTTGCAGGAATTAAAAGATATTGGTTGTATGCCCTCTTGTCCATTGTTCCTGTTGTTCTTGGAGTCGTGGTGTATTCACAGAAAACGTGAGTACAAAGGTTATAATAGTTTTTAACTGAAATGGATACGCCAACTTTGTTTTTGTTTTTGTGTCCTGCCTCGCTCCTGAGTCTATGACAAACAGATAGGCACCATTCTTTTGACTGTGTGTGCAGTAACAAGGAGGAGACAGGCAGAGCTCACCCACCATGAATTAGCTTAGCTCAAACACTAGGAGTCAATGGGTAGTGTTATCCTGCCTCTGCATACAGTCATCAGATAAACTCCAGCAACTCTAAATGGTCTTGTGTGCTTGTTGTGACAGCGATATGTTACCTTATCTATTTTTAGACTAAGATTAGCACTTTATGTAATTTTCAAAAGAAATAAAAAACTAAACCACCGCAGATGTGCTTGTTGACCTACTTACAAGCACTTTGGTAAAATCCTCATAATCCTTGTTTTCCTGATCAGATTATTATTTTTTTTTCAGGTTATGGCCTCAAGTAACTGACTAAAAGTGATCTCAAACAATCAATAGAAACAATAACATGCTAATGTTAGCTATTACTCACTGATGTTTTGATGATGAGGAATTTCTTTTAACTCACTTTCCGAACACTTTATGGCCATTGACTTGAAACAAGGGATTATTAGATTGATAACCAGAACTGAATGCTAACTTCTACCTCTGCACTCAAAATGATGTCAGTGAGTTGTCATTTTTTTGGTACTCCAACCAGAAGGGGCTAAAGCTGTGAGGCATCGGAGCAGGGTGTCTCAGTCTGATAGTGTGCTACGTTAGTGATCAGAGGGGTGCAGGTTTGAGCCCAGCTAAAGCTGTCGCATATGTGCCCCAATGTTTTTTTGGGCAAGTCTCCCCAGTTGCTCTCACCCTGTGTCAGTGGCTTGTAAATGGGTTTGAAAGGGCGTGAATGTGTTACCTGGTACTGATGGGCAATTTCATAGAATCTCTGAACCACCAGTGAGTGACTGTGAGAGTAAATGGGTGTAAATGGGTGGAGGTGATCTGCGGTGTAAAGCTGCTCTGAGTTGTCAAAGAGACTAGAAAAAAGCTAAGCTCAAGTCTATTTACCATCAGCATGGAGCTGCTAGTTGAAACTGAATGTACAAAAGGTCTTTTGATTTACAATTCTCACGCAGGTCTACTTCTGTATTTCCAAAAATGCTTTGTAGCCTTAAACCTCAGTAACTTTTCCACACAACCTCAAAAGCTTTTTTTTTTAGAACAACTGGTCTCTGTTCAGCCAACACTGCTCACTTGTAGAGCAACAAAAGCAGAAGTAATGTCATTTACATAAAGTATATAAATAGAATGTTGTCATACTTTTAACTTTCCTTTGCATGTGCAAAAATCTGAATTTACATGCACTGCTGTTTAAACAAAGTCAGCAAAGTGAAAGTAAATTAATTCATCAGGTCAGCAACAATCTTTCTTCCTGTAAATGATTAGCAAGTCTTAACCCACGGCTTCAGCATATACTTTCTTGGCATCACCTCCCACGTATAGAGAAACCACTGCTGACATGTACATGCAGAGCTCTTTGCACTCATTGGGTTAACATACAAAGGAAGTCGTGCAGAGCATCAGCATCTGACTCTCAAGGGCAGATATTTACAGGAATAAACTAATATAGGCTTTAAAGGTGCATGAACTTTACCCCTACACTCTTAATCTGATCTGTTTAGTGTAGAGGGTGATATCAAATGAATCTGTTTCTAAGAAAGGAAGATTTAATGACTGATTTGGCTCAGCTCACAGTTGAGAGATGAATCCTGTTTAAGGCAGAGCATGCAGTCAGTACTTGCAAGCGTGCAATGCATTGAATAAAAGCACAGCTTGTGCATTACAGTGTGTGCAGACTAAACTAATGGATCTTTTCTAAATGTTGTGCAGTATATTTTACTGAGCTAGGACTTTCAGGGTTTTAGGAATTGTGTTGTTTAGTTAATTGTAGAGCACAAGAACCTCGAGAAAAGAAAATCTCATTTTAACTCAGCATCATCATATAATCAAGAAAACCATGCTGTTTCATTACCTCTGGATCTTTACCAAGTTTCTCAAACAATTTTACCTGGAATGAACTTTAAAGAACAGTAGCCCTTTTCACAGTGCATTCCCACAAAAGCTGCAACAAAGCTCTGCCATCATTACACCTCCAGATACGTCTGTGTAGATTCTCATTCATCCAGGTCATGGTCATTCTGAAGATTCAAAAGCAAGGCAACTGGACTGTGTAGAGTTTGTTGGGAAGACGTTTCACTTCTCATCCAAGAAGCTTCTTCAGGAACTGAAGATCTGCCTAGGATCTGCCTAGTTGTCTGTAATCAGGGGGGGTCCATATTGCAAAGCTCCAAACCAGAATGATTGAGCTCCATCTATATAGTCACTGACCAATCAGTGTCCCTTAAGGGGAAAGAGGTGGGAGCTACAAGCATGGCTGACAGACAAAGATTAGCATAGGTGCTACCTGCATGCCCTACGTGCCCCTCCACCTGAAGTAAAGTAGAACCCAAGCTATTCTTTCCTGTTTGTTTTCACGGACATTTCAATTAACTTCCCAGATCTCTTGGCTCCAGCTGCTGCAATTTATTAGCCTAGCTTCTGTGCCAGTTATTTCTTTACAGGGTAAAGCTGATCAGAATCATTGGGGCTAATGTATTTACAATCAAAATTAACTTAATAAAACCAAACTCAAAAAGTACTGAACAATCAAGTTAGGATAGTCCTCCTAAGGTCTAGGTTCTCAGTTATATGGGTTATAGTTATCCAAAGCTTGATTTTAAAGGGGTAGCAGGATTTGAATAAGGTTTTTGAGGATGTTTCAGAACTTAAAAAGCCTTTTGCAGAAGAGGTAAAATGTCTTAAAGAATATTAACAAAGTCAAAATGCCCCATTTGATTGAGCTTCGACTTTGAATCTCTTGTTAATCAGAGTTGTTCTCAGTGCTGTGAGAAGTGGTAATTTAAATAAAGAATTTTCAGTCACAAAAACTAGAGATGGAGTGATCTAACTCCTTTAAAAAACTTTAAAGGTCCCATGTCCTGGTGTGTTTGACCATTTACATCATGTCTTGAGTGTCTATTGAGCAAGGATTTGACTTAAGTTGAATAAGAAATGAGACATTTATACTCTGTAGAGGATAGGATTCAGCTCGTTTCCCCTCCCCGTTAGAAAAGGTTCAGATATGGGCGGGGGGTGGCTTGGCACGTTTTTCCGTGAACAGAGAGTTTAATTAAAGATTTCATGTTCTTCAGCTCCTCAAGCCACTTCAACAACATTAAGAGCAAACAAAAGAGTTTTTTTGCAGGACATGGGACCTTTAAAAATTGTCCCCTAGATTCAAACATGTATTGTGACAGTAATTCAAGCAAACTTTTGTTAAAACTCTACAGATAAAGGTGTGTTTCACTTTTTAATGTAATGCCAAATGGCCATAATTATTGCATTATTGTGGCTTGACTTATAATTGTACTTAACATGGTAGTCATTTCATGCAATCAGTGACTATTTATAAGTGAGAAGTGGTCACAACAAACATCTGCACACCTCATGTACGAAAAATGAAAACAGAAGTGACAAACAGTGAAATCAAAAACAGCATGTTCTTCATTTCTGTTCATTTTTATGACATGTTTTTATTTTTGTTTCAGATATTTGCAGAAGAAGTTCCACCTGATCACATACGTCCCCTCACCAGATGAGTTTTTCAAACCGCTCTACGGCAAGTACGGAGGGGACTTTAAGGTGAGGAAAATGAAATTGTGCTCGGTCTGATGGGTTTGTGTGTAGTTTCCATTTGAGTCCACCAGGTGTTACTCTCGAGGGGACTTTCACCACAACTGCACCCATGATGGTGGGACTTTCCCGTGATTTCACATGTACAGGTTCATGAAAGGAATGACTCATTGTGTAGGGGCTTCAAGACACCTCTGACGCGCTGTGGGTAGACATTTGCAAATGTGGCAGCCCCAGCATATTCCACCGTGGTGGTGAATACCCCTGATAAGGGTGTTTCACATCTTTTTGTGTCATTGTGTCAGACTGAAAACAGCCTGTTTTTCAACTGATGAGGGCACAAAGGGGGAGAATTGCTAACATTTTAACACACTGATGATTATCTCACTCCACTTTTACCTTCTTATATACTGTCTATTAAGACAAGAGGACAGACTGATTCAGTTTTCAAAGTAACATATCAGACATTTTTAATTCCACTAATTTAATGTGAAGTTTTTATATGAAAAATGGGAAATGAACATTCACAGTGGTCAAACTGAGAGGTGCATAAAAAAGACAGAAAACACAAGAACACCAAGTGTTCAGGTGCTGAAAATCTTTGGAGGAAAGGCGAAAGACTCACAACACGATTGCTCCCAAATATTAATTAATATTAATATTAATTATTTGATTCATTTAAAAATATAACCTGACACACCAGTTGGACCGTTCAGTATATTTCACCAGTCTATCTGGGGGCAGCAGCCCATAGGAAGTGTTTGGAAATGTTTAGAAACATTAGAAACCATACCTGGTAAGTGATTTGATGATCATTCTGTCAATCACATTTATATTAGGCCCATCAGATACTGCAGTAGTGTTAAGTACAAAACATGAACTACTTCCTAGAACAAACTGTCTCCAAAACATGTAAGTAGTGGAGCAAAAATATCTTTTTCTATTGTACAATGCATACAGCCTCTTAGTGCACTGCAGGCAGAAGCATGTCCTGAAAATCACGCATTTTTATGACGAATAGGGAATGATTAGTGAATAGGTGTGAGTCAAAAATGAATATTCAATTGAGTCATGACCCCAAGAATTGGAGCTAAATTGAAACGTAACCTACTGGAAGATTAGCAGGTGGTTTTCACACCTACACCTCAGTTACTTTGTTCCAGTTTAGTGAAATAAACTGCAGTTTTGCATATTTCCTTTTGATTATTTTGTGTTCAAAGCAGTAATTTTAAGTCCCACAAAAGACAGGAGTTTGCTTGCAAGTTTGGTGTATTCATTCTTGCCTGGGCACCTTTAAAAGAAAAAACAAACAAACAAGCAAACCTTTTTTCTTCAAGGTTATATAATGGTTTTGTAAGTATCTATCAAAAGCACAATTACATAAAAGTACATTGGAGCAATACTTTCCTTATAACAATCAGTTTTGCCTATGAGTGTTAAGTTACTTGAGGTCAAGTTCCTCACTGTTAGAAAAAACACAGCAGCTTTAGATCTATTTGCAACTGCGAGCATGAAACAGCAGAGTGCACCATTGCAGCAAGTAAAGGAAACATGCAGCCTTTTGAACAGGGAGTGTTGAAAGATAATGAAATGTTTAGTGCCTCCTTATTTAGCACTATTTTTGAGTCAGTGTGTGCTCATCAAGAACAAATTAAGAACACCTTATCATTATCTTTAAACACATTTAGTTTCTAAGAGCTGATTTAGCATAACAACACCTAAAGAAAACAAAAACCTTCACAGTTCATCGGAGATACAAGAATGGCTCTTAAAATGATGGTGACGTTTAAAGAGTTGCAGATAATATGTGGACAGAATGATAGAATCAGTAAGAAAATCACATGTTTGTATTTTTAGTACTGTGATATGGCAGGAGCTCAGTCTATCAGCAGGGGTGTCCAAACTATGGCCCAGGGGCCCCAAATGCGACCTGGAGCTCAAACAGCCTTCAGCAAATGCCAAAAGGTGAAATAGACTAAGGTCAGCTTTGGAACATGAAGCTCTTACTTAACAGATGAATAGAAAGGAAGTAATTATTAGAGGAAATAGAACCAATCAAGCCGATGAACTGCATTTGTAAGTTTGAATGTGGAGACGAGCCATTTGCCCCCTCTGCTTCATCATTCTCATCCCAACCAGAGGCCAGTCATGTGGTAGCAAGGGCCCACCAAGGCCAGCTTAAATCTGAACTTTGATACACTAAAGGTGATGTACGTCATAGCAAACAATTGCCCAAGTCCCTCTGATCTGAGTCCAAAGCGAGTGTCAAATCATTTGGTCCAAGTCTCAAGCAAGTCCCAAGTTTTTTCTGTTGTGGGCAAGTCAAGTCGAGTCGAGTCACAAGGTTATGTCAAGTCAAGTCAGCCACAGGTTGTCAGGTCAAGTCCCTCACCATTGTTCCCTAGCCCACCCAAAAAGCACTCAGGTTTATATGTTGAAGAGAGAAACCTTATCTTCCTAAGGTCAATGTTAATAAAGAGCATGAAGACTAGTCTGCATGGATTAAACCAGCATAAAGCTGTTCATTTATCCATTACAACATTGCATGTCTGATCATTTAGATGTAGGTAGATGGGAGAAGCTACATTCCATTAAAGAAATGACATGTTTGTTACAAAAAAATATGTTTATTTGGAGAATTTTGCAACATTTAAATTGCAGGCTCAAACTGCCTCTCTGGCGTTTTTTGAAGTGTATTTTTTTTAGAGGTAGCTACCTTAACAAAGGCAAATAAAGTTACGGTATGAACAGTGCAAAGTGCTTCTGTGATCAACACAGTGTGTGTGTGTGTTGCCAGCCTGCCAATGCTTCTCCCTTACATGAAAAAAATGCACAGAGCCTGCCTGAACCTGCTAGAGAGCGCGGCGTGCACACAGACCGCTTTGGTCATACTTGAATGATATCCACGTGAAAAAAAAAAAAAAAAACATACAATGAAAAAAAAACATGCTACAATTTTTACGACTCATGTTGTCTCAAGTCCAGTTGGGTCTGGAGTCATTGTCTCCCAAGTTTGAGTTGAGTCTCAAGTTTTTACCTCCCAAGTCCGAGTGGAGTTGCAAGTCAGCAACTTAGCGACTCGAGTTGATACGAGTCAGAGTCCCTATGACTTGAGTCCAATTGTCTACGTCAAAGTGGCCCCCTCGTCTGTACATTCCTCTGCAAGTGGCCCTTTAATGAAACAGTCCGGACACCTCTGCTCCTAGAAGTACCGGGTGGGTCTGAAGCTGAAGAGGTGCCAGTTCACTCTCTGACAGCAGCTGCAGAAGGTCCCTTAAGCAGGACACTGAATGTTGAACTGCTCAGTTCACCTCCTCATTAGTGCACGTCCTTAAAATTTGTTGTTGTTCAACCAAAGTGTTGAGCCTTTAAAAGGAAAGATCATCATTTTTGAAGTTGGGTTATTGAAGTCAATGCTACCAATCAATACAATAATCATAGCTTTACTTCAGGAGAGAACCAGCATGGAGGCCAGACCATGCCTTGCTGCAGGCGAGGCAAAAAGTTCCTTGCTATTTAAAAAAATCACTTATGACTTAATTTAAGTCTGTTGAAGTTGGAGGAGGGAAAATTGAATCACTGCAAGTATCGTGTGTTATTTGTTGTTTATGTAACTTATATTGCTATGATCAAACTGACAAATGAAACCTTGTTTTCCATATCTTTGCTTGAGTTTGACTTCATTATCTCAGTTTTGTGGTGCAGACTGCTTCAGTCAGGGATGTTTTCTCTGCTCTGTACTTCAGGATGTGGTGTCCTGTGCATGACAAAAGGAGGTGTGCTTATCTGACCATCGCCATTTGCTGGCTGCAAAAGATTTACTTTACATTTTGTGATGCCGCTTAGTCATCATGACTTTTTGGTAACACCTACGCCACAACGTCCGTCAATAATCATGATTTACTGCATAAGCTGGTGCATAGACAAAGCACCAACTCGCGCATGTTTATGTGATGAATTATCGTAATGTGCATGTAGTAAAAGCATTCATGCCTGACATTATACCATAATTGTTGTATTTATTCAGGGCATATTAATGATTTCTTCATGCATAAGTTTGCAGTTAAGGGGTCAAGAAAAAAAAACAACAAATATGCCACATTTTAATCAGAAGTAGTTTTTTTAAACTCAGAGGGCGACGTGGTGGTGCTGCAGGTAGTGCTCGTGCTGCACAACAAGAGGGTTGCTCATTGTAGTATGTTCTCCCTGCGCATGCATGGGCACTCCAGCTTCTTTCCACATTAGATCTGGACCACATTTCTTTATTAAATGAGAAAAACAAACACTACAAACTTCTCAATGGAAAGAATATTTTTCACTCCACTTCCAACATGCCCCGCTGACAGTTTATTTTATGAACTAGTTTACGTTCTGTCCTTTACCCTGCAGCAGAAGTGCCTACCTACTGCATTATCTGACTGGCTCTTAATGAACTTTTTATGGACTGTTGCCCAGATGGACAAGTGTAATTTACTGATCAGGTGTCATTTTAGTTTATGACCAAACAGTGAGTGTGTAGGTGTGTGCTGTGCATGAATCTTTTTTACCTTCACAACAAAATGTTGCTCCCACCACTCTTGCTGCTGCTCACCATATGAACTGTCTTGCTTCTGCTGTAATACTTTACTGATGTAGATGTTAACATAGTGAAAAAAGTTGGACGGTCTAAATGCATTATATAAGACAGGCCATTATGTATAAAGCCAGGCATGTTCATCTGCTTTTTCATAATCCGTGATGGCCTTTATCAGACAAAGGATATCATCTTATTGTGCTGTTTAAATACTTAAGTGATCAGGTAACTCCAGAAAACCTAATGCCTACTACTATTTCTATTTTCTTTGTCCTAGGATTGGGTGAAACCTGTATTCAGTGAGTACGACTACCTGAAGATCAACAAGCATCCTCAGAAGAATAATGAGAAGCAGCCTGATGTTCTGCAGTGGAAGAGCAAGAAACAAGTAGGTCATTTCCTGGACCTGCTGCCGCCTCAAAACAACTCACTGCTCTTCCCCCTTGACGGTGGTAGCTCTAACAGCAACGGTCTCTCCAGTGGGCACATCTCCATCCACACTGTTATGCTGTCTGGAGAGGAGGAGCTGGAGAATGAAGAAAGGTCAAGGATCTCTGTGGATGGACAGATTGAGATGTTTCCACAGCACATCATCCAAATATCCAATAATGTCTCAGTGGAAAATGAAAACTTTGAACAGCATGCAGAGGTTGATGAGCCAGAGAGGGTATCACTGGACTCTTTTGTCTCACATGGACTATCAGAGGATGGTTACCCTCATGTAGATCTGGACACCATTGACAGTGGCTTTGGAGAGTGCAGCAGCCCTGCAGGTTTAGACTCAAACATGGCAGAGCAGGTGGATTTATTTCAGGAGCACAAAACCACAAATTCTAATTACGTCAAACAGTGGATGATTTGTAGTTCTGTCCAAGAAAACAACACTGAGAACGGACTTCACGAAACACAGTGAACAATGTGACTGATTAACATCAGGAAGGACAAGTGCTTCTGGACCAGTATTTGAAGGTGGACATTATTTTTGAAGTTCTCAGTGAATATATATTTTGATTGGATGGAAGCAGGAAGCACCACTCTGCTCATTGGCCTGTAAATATTGTAATATTTAAAGATTGTTCAAGTTTTGTTCTTTGTATATATTGTATGATGTTGTTTTCTTCACTGAAACTAAACTGTTCAAACAGAACCATGATAACATTTCTCTTTGTTTGATTGGGGTTGATAGCAGGAGCTGCTGTCACCTTACATCAATAAGGTGGTCTCTCTGTGTGATGTTTGTATGATTTTTCTGTTTATGTGTGGCTTCCTCCTAATACTCTGGTTTCCTTCCGACAACCAAAAATATGCTTGATAGGTTAACTGGTGATTCTGATTTGCCCTTAGGTGTAAGTAGGGATGGAAATTTATAACATTTTAATGATACCAATGCCAATATATATTCTGCTTATTGATTCAATACTTAATCAATTCTTATCGACCTTCTGTATGACAAAAGTCAGCCTACACAGGTTTTTAAGGTCAACAATGCCAAATACATTGCATTTTAATCAGTCAATTGATTAATCAAGCAACCAATCAATCAATCAATATTTATTTGTATAACCCAAAATCATTATAAATGTTATCTCAAGGCACTTTACAATATGGTAGGTGGAAGCCATTAATCTAACATTAATCTTTTAATAATCTTTCAAAAACCATTGAAAACTGAATATAAAGAAGTTCCTGTTATTGGACATTCACTTTGAACAAGAATTAGGACTTGAATTCGCTTTTTAGTACCAAAATTTGAGCCACTCACTGGGCTGAGAAGTCAGATATTAAACAAGCATAACATTCAACTACCTGAACTATTTGTTCTTTTCAGGAATGTAAGTAAATACATAATTTGACATCTTAATCAAGAAATTATAATGTGCATTACATTTTAAAATTAATGGGTAACAATAAAAGTTACATTTAACCAAAAAAATAATTTTCTACGTACTGGTGTATCAACCATTACAGTAACGTAAATAGGTGGGTGTTGTCTAACAAATGTGTCTATCACTGTACATAGAGTACATCCATCCATACCCAACATGAATCCAGTATGCGTACAGCACTGTGCCACAACTGGGGGCTTACAGCAGCGGCAAAAGCCCTCTGTTAGGATCATGTTGAGCACCCATCATCTGAAGCCATGTTGGGGTGTGAGTGGACACAGGTAAGAAGATTTGAAGGGATTGTCTCTATTGAATTAAAATGTATTAGTTGTATCACTTCTAATATTTAATGTTGTCCTTCACAGACAAATGCCAGAGCAAGTTGCTGATGTGTTCACCTTTAGCTTAAAAATGACAGGTTGTTGTGCCGTTAGCTTCATACTGTCTTAAATTCAGCCTCACTTTGGGCAACTTTTGACTCCTGTGTGCCATGATCACGTGTTTGACTTCTTTATTGTCATTTCTGCTGAATTCTGGCCAAGACAACACGGCCTTCTTGATTTGTAAGTCATCTGGGATTTATAGTGGAAGGAACTAATAAACAAAATGACTAACGATATTGATTCCTTTAGCTACTTCTTTAGCTAGGTTCTTGGTTTTTGATTCCCAACCTTGTGTGTGTTAAAGGTTCTCTGTTAATTGTTCATTATGGATGAAACAACGCAATTGCAGCGTGATTGTGTGCAATAGTTACATCGAAAGACATGGACTGTAACTCATGTGACTTAAAGCATCTAATCCTTCCATTTGTGTTGTTTGATGGGAACCAAAACTGACACTTGTGTAGTTTTCTTGATTTTCTGTGATGAATGTCTCTCATAGGCTTACTCAGAAACCACAGTTTATGCTGCATTTGTGTGTTTCCTGTACAAAAATGTACAAGATTTAGATAACACACATCATAGATAAGGCGTGGCATTCTTGCTGACTGGAGATTGTAATCGTTAAATCGAGACTCTCCAATGTTTTTTTTTCTGTAATGAAAGTACTCATACATATGTGGCTGAGGTGAACGTCTAAACAGCTCAGGATAATTAACTGTAACATTTGTAAGTGACAAGTAATGCAACTGCACACCTAGAGTTCATAGTTTCGGTCAGAGAGCTGCAGTGTGCAAAAGGAGCACACGTGGGTTTTTGCAAAAACAAACACAAATGGGGATGCATGATCTTGGCACAATATTGGTATGAGAAGATAAGGGCCTGCAAAGCCAACTATTGGTTTCCTGTAGATATCAATTTCTGTTGATATTTGCAGCTGATATATCAAATGGACATATCAGCCTTAACATTATGACTGCCTGACCCCCTCACTGGTCTTGGGCTATTGACCATTTTTACGTGAAATCACACTTCGTTCCATTTTGGCTGGACGTCAAAAAGGAAGCCATTCACCCTGTAACTTGATGGATGTCTATGTTAAATTATTATAAATGTCCCCGTGGTGAATTTTAACCTACACATCTAGCCATAATTATCTGCTGCTGTGCAGAGGACCATTCTAACAAGGCTTTAAATGACAGTTTTATGTATCTGTGAGTTATTTTATGAAGCTTAAAATATTATATTCAGCCAACTGATAAACTTCTCTTGACTAATGTAAGAATGCTCATACATCGAAGTTTACCCTTCAGACTTTGAACAATAACGTTAATATTGACGAACATGTGCAGTTACCTTGGGTTCATTCCCCCCTGCTGTTAGCATTAGCTTGTAGCAATGAGCAAAATAAATACTACACAGCATTAAAATACTCACATTTCCATCATCAGGTTTGGCAACGGATTGTCGGTACTGAGCCCGGATCAGGAAAAGTCTAGTTGCCAGTCCTGTGTTGAACTGACTGAAGTTGAAGAAGCAGTTGGACGTGAAGTGACTGGCACACACATACGGGTTTTAGCCGACTGTAGCTGCTCATTCCCTTCAAAAATAAAATTAATCTACTGGGCCCTTTGGTCCGCCAAGGCTGGTAGCCTATATGTGAAGATATATGTGGCTGTGAACAGCCAACAATCGAGCAGTCATACCTTCTGAGCTTAAACATGCTGAAAGCAGATCTCACACTAAGAAAGTCTACAATATGGCTGCACTTCGCACAGAAATATCTCCTGCAGGGGGGGATACTCAGATAGACAAATCAGTAAGGCTTATGCAAATGAAAATATATTGTTACGCAACACTATATCCACAGACTCAACAGCTCGCCAAATATCATGAGTTTACAATCATGCTAAATACAGGTTTTGTTGTCTACTATCACATTTTGTGGGCTGGGTTGAAGGCCAAATACCCAAAAATATGTTCAAAAGCCTTAAAAATGTGTTTTTGCATAATATGTCCCCTTTAAAAATGTTATCCCTTGTGGAACAAAAGAAAGTTTGGATCTGTTTTTGGTAAACAGGGGAGCAGAGTAACGCCGCCTACAGGGCAACAGTGTAAATGAAGGTTCAAGGTTGTCTCTGATCACCATCACCCACAATGCTCAGTGCCTTTTTTAATGACCTTTGTTTATAAGGGCTACCTAAAATCCACCATAAACTCATCATTATTAATTTCATTTTATTTTTCATTTTATTTTTCAGATTGTATATATATATTTTTGCATAAAATTTGAAAAAAAAAAAAAAAATAAGGTCAGTCAATAACACCCATACTACTGCCAGCCACACGGGGCAGTAAAGATATTTTCTGCTTTTTGGGGCTGTCATGTTTTCCATCACTGGCTGCGACGCGCCTATTGCGGCTGCGAGCTTCCCCCCAGTGTCTGTACCATGACACCCTCCCTCTCTGGCACCCCTGCCCCCCTCCCACATGTGCAAGTCTTTGAGTTTTTTTGTAATGTTTTATTATATTGCTTATGTGCTGAGGTGTTTTTTTTCCCTAATCCCACACTGTGCCCCCCTTACAGGAGCCTAGATTGGAGTTGTTTTTTTTCACCTTCTTCCTCACTCCTGTTCTCCCTCTTCTCATCTAAGAAAAAGGGGCGCCGCTCTGCTGGCGACTTGACAATATTCCTGTTCCTGTCCACCCGTATGTGTCACTGTCTTTTGTATGTTCTTGGACGGGTTGAACTGAAATGAAAAATTTTGTTGCTCTGTACTTGTGACATGTGCAATGACAATAAAGGTTCTTCTTCTTCCCCTGGTTAGATACTGGCTAACAAACGCTCTCAGGTGTCAGATCAAACACAAAGTCATTCCTGATTAAAGTGTCTCACTTGCACTTGTTTCCGGGGGTTCAGTTCATAGTTAAATAGTCCATAGTTATAAAGATTGATTGAGTTATAGTCATTGAGTTAACAACAAAACATTACTCTTGAAACTACATTTGTTTTTTCAGAATTGATAATACTCTTGGGGCCAGATGAAAAGCTGTAAGGTGCCTGATGTGGCCCTTGGGAGCCAGTTGATGATCACTGTAGAGGTTAATTTTGCTTTTTACTATTAGCCATACACCCAAAGAGCTTATTATTATGTCCCCCAAGTAGGTTATGTTTTTGCCAGCGTATGTTTGTCTATTTGTCTCTTTGTTGGTAAGATTACACAAAAACTACTGCATGGATTTGCTAAAATTTTCAGATGTTGGTCATGGCCTACCTTAAAAATGATTAGATTTTGGTGGTGATCAAGATAGTTGCCATTAGCGAACAATCATTTTTGCTCAATAACTGGTTTACTGATAATGATATTAACATGATTCAGAGTGTTAGGTGTGAGTTTCAGGGTCAAAGAATCATAATACGATGCTAAATATCATTGAACAATTGCTTATAGATGTAACAGCAATATGTGATCTACCTTGGCAGAGGCATAAAGATGTGCAACATGAGATCACAGTGTTCTGTTTCACAGAGCGATGATGATTTGTTTTTTGTTGTAAGCAGGCTGCCTTATCAAGATGCCTGATAATACCTGCATTTTTTGCAGTAACCACAAAAACCGTCCATCCTGTTTTTTTGCGGTAGGTCAGTGAAAAAAGAGCAAACTTGGTAAAAATGTTATCTCTGCACTCAAGAAAAAAAAAACTTTCTCTGTATTTGAAGTGTCTTTCATTGGAAAGAGTGAAGAAACTTGGCAGATGAGCTTGATGGGCATTTCTTTCACTGTGTAGTAAAAGAAATCATAGTTGCAATATTGGACCTTATGCAACCGAGTAGCTGCAAATGAACTTCATCCAAGTGAGCGAAACTTGCATAATAATGTATTTATACATTTTAGGTTTTCCTTCTTCTGCCTCTCTGGGCCTGTTCTTTATATTTTTCTGTCGTATGCTAGAGCAGTTATCACATCAGTCAGGGGTAAAGATGAATAGTATTCAAATAGCAATGATTAATTAACTGATATCATCTTAGACTTGGTGATTGCGGGTTTTTCCAGCTGAAAGAGGTGTTGTTGTCTGCCGTTGTGGGAGGGGGAAGTGAGACATATTTTATTTCCAAGTGATAATTTTCCACAACAGCCAATGGTCCCCTTATAGAAGTTGTTTTGTCAAGTTTGATTTAAAGGTACAGCATCATGGTTGATTAAAATCAGACTGATTAAAGTCATGTGGAATTAATATAGCGACTGAATGAATTTGAATTTGTACTGAGTATCAGTGTTAATTTTGTCGACTAATTATTTTCGTCATAGTTTTCGTCAACATTTTTTCCCTGACGAAAACTAGACTAACTAAACTAACTAGAAAAAAAAAGTGTACATTGACAAAAACTAAAACTAAATTAACTGTCAATTTTGTCAACATATAAAAACTAGACTAAAATGTTTGACAGAGACTAAATCCACTCAGACCTAATTTTGTCATATCAGAAGTAGGGATAATTTAGAAATATTTCCAATCACAGCTCTTTAGGTAGCGTGGAAAGGTTGGATGAGTTAAGAGGGATATCCAGTCTCAACTGCCTCAGCTTCGTGGTGGCGGGATCCAAGTGTAAAACATGACTTCAGAAACTCAAGGACACATATCAAAATGCCTTACACTTAACATTTCATATTGTAGTTGATTAAATTTACAGTAGATTTTGTCGACTAAAATGTTGTGAAATTTTATCAACTAAAACTAGACTAAATTAAAACAATTTAGATGACTAAATTATGACTAAAACTAAAAGATATTTTAGGCAAAAGACTACAACTAAAACTAAATTAATAAGTGCTGTCAAAATTAACACTGCTAAGAATGGATGTTAAAAATAAATTGATCAATGCATATATATCATACTTTATCAGCCAGTTGTTGGTAAAAAAAAAATATATAGATGTAGAGTAGACTAATTAAAAACTAAAACACTCATTAAAAGGCTGTTTTTAATAGATATTATTTTGATGTGCCTCAAGATGTGTCTCAGATTTTTCCTTACAAAACATGATCCACGGTTTGATTTGATTTCATTGATAAACAGCAGCTAGTGCAGTCATGTAGAAATTTATGGATGCCACCAATTCTTTTTATTATTTATTAATTTTTTAACCTTTATATAACCAGATAATAACCCGATCTTTTTCACAAGGGTGACCTGGCCAAGAGGTCAGCAACACGGGTCATGAAAACAATATCCTGGAAAGGTACTTCAAGCCTTTTGCTTTTTCCTGATGGAGCAAAAAGCCTCAAGTGAAATGATTATGTAGCCTAAGTTGTAATGCATTGTGACATTAAGTGAAGTCAAATCATCAAGTGAATACTCGTAATTAAATTAAATCATCAGACTAGTGAGGATGCACAGTCCTGCCTTCCAAGTAGGTATGGTTATGTTGTGCTAGTGTAAAAGCTATCAGTTTACATGGGGTACACACCAAAGTATAGGACCAAGACCACTTAAAGATGGGCCTCGGTCCACTTAAGCCGGCAATCAAACACCTGTTTGTTTCCAGTGTGAAAGTGTGCAGAACACGATCCAAACGAATTACAGGATGCAAAACCTTTTGGGTTAAACCCATCACCAAGCTGCAGTGCATGTGATAAATATATTACTAAAGCATGAACATCCAGCATTTCCCACACAGAGATCTTACCGGGACGTCACTACCACAGTCATTGATCAATTAAGTTATACATATGTGGAGAAATGACCTGAGATATCTAAATGAACAGAATATCCCATCTTTTCCCCTCCCTTTCCCGAAATACTGTGGCGACCAACAGGAAGGGGTTGCTATGGACTGAACTGTTACGTTGGGCTTAGTGGACTGTGGAAGTGTTCTGGGGTGTGTTTTGTTGTTCTGCTGTTGTCATGATAAATGCATGTCGAGAGAACTCGTGGTTACCTGGTGAGGCATGTGTGTGCAGTGTTCAGAGCCTAGAAACGCCGTGTTATGAGTAAGAGGATCAACGCGAGCGTACCAGGTGCTGTGTGGGTGAGCCCTCATTTCTGCCCTTTACTGTTGGATGCTAACGGCTAAACTATGTCTCATCTCCGATTCTATCTTCAAACCTATGCTCGCCACAGTACTTTAGCAAACATGCACACCTTGTGACATACGCAAACATGCATTTTGAGAAAGGGAGAATGTTAGTGGCGTCGTTTTTGTAAACAAACATGTTGTTTTGGGTCTCTCTTGTTTAATACCATTTTCTGGTGTCGTATAAAAGGTGCAGTTATACATCCATCAATCCACTATTTATACCACTTATCCCTTTCGGGATCGCGGGGGGCCAGAGCCTGTCCCACCTGACACTGGGCAGGAAGCGGGGTACATCCTGAACCTGTTGCCAGCCAATCGCAGGACCACATAGAGAGACAGACAACCATTTAAGCTCGCACTCATACCTAAGGGCAATTGGGAGTCACCAGTTAACCTGATGCGCATGTTTTTGGTCTGTGTGAGGGAGCTGGAGTGCCTGGAGAGAAGCCTTGCATGTACGGGGAGAACATGCAAACTCCTCACAGACAGGCCCTGTGTGACAGAGGGTTCAAACCAGCAACCTACACATACACTACCCTTTGCGCCAGTTATACATACACAATGATATATTTGGTAATGCTTTTAAACCTAAAGCTTCATCCACATATGACAGATGGATGCTAGAGGGTCTGCAGGTGGTCTGTGAAGGTTGCTGCTGGTGCAGACGAGTCATCGGGGATGATGAATAGCAAAATGTCAACCCAGCATGTGCTCCTAAACCTGACAGTGAGTTCACTTTACTCCAGCAACCTCCACAGTCACCAGATCTCAATCCAAAACAGCATCTTTGGGATGCAGTCATCCAAATTCACATCATGGATGTATAGCAGATAGACAGACAGACAGACATGTCCCCTGTTATGCTGTTATGTGAAGATGAACCAGATCTTTGGGTAATGTTTCCAGCACCTTGTTGAACTATGCCTCAAAGAATGAAGGCAGCTCTGAAGCCAAAAGGGGGAACAACCTGGTACTAGAAAAGTGTACCTAATAAAGTGGGCGGTGAATATATATTTTATTCTACTGTTTCCTTGATTAATCTAATGAAGCTTGGTTTTAGTGTCATAGGTTTTTCAGCATATTACATTTTCTATAATTTCTAAAATATATTCAGACAGGTGATAAAGTGAGAGGATAAGTGATTTGAAAGCTTCGAGGAGATCTTTTTTTTTGGGGGGGGGGAGGGGCTCCACCAATGAAATAAAATAAATAATTGACATTACAACATTGCATTTCTCATTCAACAGAGTGAAGCTGAGCTAAACAGTGGCACAAAGATCAAAGACGACCACGTGCCCAAAATCTAACCAAAAAGGAACAAATAAAAAAAAGAGAGACTGTGACGCTGAAAGACAAATTGAACATCCTGTGATGTAAATGATAAGTTTAACCTCATGCTCCAGCTCTCATTTACTGTCTGAGACATCGGCAACAGCAGGACTGTCACTGAGGTAAAAGCTCTCTTCAGCCTGTTAAACATCACAGAACAAATGATGACTGATTTTCTTACCTTCTGATCATGTCAGTTGTTTTTACTTGATTGCTGTTTGGGTTAATTGTTTTGTTATAGAGAGGAAAAGACCTTTTAAGTGACTTTTTTTGGTTGGAACTTGTGGATATTTACGACAAGACATACTTTATTAATCCCTCACAGGAAATAAAAGAAATGGTCAATGAGTAGAGATGTTCAAAGAATTGTCCCTGTCTTTGTCACTTTGTGAAATGTTGGGTTAATTGAGTGATTGATTGATTGGTTGGTTGATTGATTGATGATTTATCATATTCACAGTGTGATGCTGGTATTCATGGAGACATGACGTGTCTGCAACTCCTCTTGGGTTTCTGCTCCCTCACAGTGACTAGCAGCATCCAAGGTATTTTCAGATCTTAAAATTACTGTTCACACATAACGTCCACAAGAGAAATAAGGAATCTACACTTTACCAAATAAGTGCACCGTCTTTCTGTTTAGCTCCCATTCTTTCATGTATGTTCAGTTTATAGTCTATGTAAATTCCTTGGCCTGCTCTTTCTTGTAACCACTGATAATCCCATTGTAGACATAAAAGTCTTCTGTTTAATTCTCTGACTATGAACATTTCAGACAGTTCATTGTATTTGTGTGTGTATAATCGCACGTGAGTGTATGTTTGTATGTATATATATATTTATATATGTATATATGTATGTGTGTGTGTATATATATATATATTTACACATGTATACATATATGTGTGTGTATATATATACATATATAATGTGTGTGTGTTTGTATATATATATATATAGAGAGAGAGAGAGAGGTAGATACATATTTACATATGTAATGTAAATTATTTATATATGTACGCGTGTGTGTGTCAGTATATTTGTGAATATATAAGCGTTTTGCATCTGCACTGACTTTGTCTATTTGCACTCCATTGAAAGTTGCACTATTACTTTGCATGCTGCTATTTTTGCACTAAAGCTCAATTCTGTGACTTAAACATTTCAAACTACCTCTTTGTACATAAGCACTTATTTTTAATAATATGTGATTAGTATTTGTTCTGTTCTTAGTGTCTTGAGCCAGGTGTTGCAATTTTGTTCTACGGTGTACTGTTGGTAGACAATGTATATGACAATAAAGAAACCTTGAATTCAATTAAATTCAATCGGCTTTATTGGCATTAATGTGAAGCATTATTGCCACAGCATTTAAAAAAAAAAAATCATTATAACAATAACATGTAAGGTTTGAAATCAACAACAACAACAATAATAATAATTATAACAATAATAATAATAATAATAATGATGATAAAAATAGAAATGATAATGATGAATATTTGTAATTTTCTGACACTGAAGGTTGAAAGAAAGTGAAGATAAAACGTTCATATTTAAATATATATGTAAAGAAAAACGATAATATATACATTTAAGTTATATTCAAAGTAAAAGGGATTTTCTGAATTTCACTTTTATATTCAAACTCTGGGGATAGTATTTCTCTCTCACACCCTGATATGTTAGGCAGGGTATAAAGGAAGTATAGCTCTGTCTCTACCTGGGTGTCACAGTGGGGACAGAGTCTGTCCTCTTCTGGGAGCCAGCTCTTCTTGTGATGACCCGTCTCTATAGCTTATCTGTGGTCACTGAGTCTGAATCTGCTAATCGAGTACTGCTCTCTGATCTGAACATGATGTCTTCCTAGTTAAAGCTGGAATGAGGCAGAATAAAACATACTCATCATTTAGAGGGTACCACAAGATCACAAGATTTGTATGTCCATTATTTAAGTACTAGAGGTTTTAAGGTCACATTTTCTCTCTGCCACTTTATTAGGTACACCTTAGCATCTCCTTATTTACCTCAAAAGCCAGGGGTGGACAGTAACAAAGTAGATTTACTTGAGTACTGTACTTAAGTACATTTTTTTGAGTATCTGTATTTCACTTGGGTATTTTTTTTTTAAACTTATGACTTTTACTCCACTACATTTGAAAGACAACTTTCACTTGTATTGGAGCAATATTTTAGGAGGAGTCTCTATACTTTCACTTAAGTAATGAGCTGAGTACTTTGTCCATCACTGTCAATAGCTAATCAGCTAATCAAAGGGCAGCAATTAAATACATTTAGAAGTAGGCAATGTCAAGATGACTTGCTGAAGACCAAACTGAGCATTAGAATGGTGAAGGAAGGTGATTTAAAGCTGCAGTAGGCAACATTGTTTTAGTATAATTGAGTAAAAATTTTATAATATCCTCCAAGCATAATGTAAGTCAAGTGGTCTGAGACAAGCAATAGGTTTCTGCACCTCACCATTGCTCTGTGTTCAGCCTCTAAAGAGTCAGTATCGGGACGATGTGCATCAACCAATCAAAGGTCAGCTCAGACCACTGCGTTCCTATTGGCTGTTCTACTGCATATGCGCATTCCCGTGCGGCAGGCAGAAGGCGAGAGCAAGCAGCAATGGTGGACGGTGCACCAGGTAAAATAGCTATTCCGGCATTGGCTACAACTGTCTACACGCCTGCCGACGGGGGGGACAAACAGGTCTGTTGTTCCGGGCCCAGGGTAGAGGGGGGGCCCAGAATTGGGCAGAAGGGGCTCGCTGCCCCAAAGTGGAGGGACAGACTCAGACAGAGCCAGGGTACCGGTAAGTTGAATGCTGCTAACAGTTCAGCCGTCTGAGTACCGTTAGTAAAGAGTGTGGTTGAAGCTTGAATCGGACATTACTCAAAATTGTGCTAAGTGGACCACAATTTCCAGCTGCGGCTCGATGACTCTGTCGAAAAAATGCTGTGTGCGTGTGCTCGTCTGGTAGGAGGGGCTCAGGGCGGAGACAAACGAAATCTAACTCAGATCAGATTCAAAAATCAACTGTTTTCTGGCTTTCTACCTATTGCAGCTTTAAGTGACTTTAACTGTGGCATGGTTGTTTCTTGCAGACGGGCTGGTCTGAGTACTTGCAGAAACTGCTGATCCAGTAGGATTTTTACGTAGGGTTTACAGAGAGTGGTCTGAGATAGAGAAAATATTAAGTGGCAGTTCTCTGGGCCATGCTAGAGGCAATGCTTTCTTCATGCTAGAGGTCAGAGAAGAATGGCCAGAGTGCTTTGAGATGATAGAAGAGGAACAGTTACTGGAATAACCTCTCGTTACCACTAAGGAATGAAGCAGACATTTCTAAATGCACAAAATGTCAAATTTAGAAGCAGATGGGCTACAGCTGGAAAGGACAATACCTGGTCCAGCCAAGAACAAGGACACTGAGGCTACAACTTGAACCAAAATCAGACAACAGAAGATTGGAAAAATGTTGCCTGGTCTGATGAGTTGTTTTCTGCTCTCGCATTCAGACAGTGACCGATAATGTGAATTCTCAGTCTGGGACTACAGACATTTTCTTTTATATTGAGCTATATGGCAAGAAAGCTGAGTTTGCCTGACAGATGACCTCATCCTGGCTTGCAAATATTAGAATAATGCAGTGAAACAAGTCAGCAGCAGCAAGCAGAACCTGTGTATGCCACAGTATTTGCAAATTTCTGTAGATCATCATTGATTTATATTTTGATCAACATCAGTGCATCCTTTTTCTACATCCTATTGTTTGGCTTTCATAAATCTTTTTTTTTCTTATTTGTACATAACCAGTTTACTTTGCTGTCTTTAGTTGATGGATTTTCCTGTGTGAGTGCTTACTGGGACAAAGTTTCATGTGTCCTGAACATCACTGATGACCCTATGGGACAATCCAACACCACCTACAGCCTGGAGTTCACATATCTGGACGATACAAATCAACCGAATTTGTAAGTGACTTTTATTTATAGCACAGTGATGTAAATAATTAACAGTGTGAAACATATTTTAATGTTCTGACATTATTCATTGAATCTGCAGGGCCAGCAGGACCCTCTGTCCCATTGTGCTGATGAATGGCAGCTACACCTGCGTCTGCAGGGTCACATCGAGGACATTGAGGACACATGATATATACACCATCAGACTTTGTCATGGATCCAGCTGCCAGATCTTAGCAGAGAGTTTTCAGCCTTCAGAGAACAGTAAGACTGAATGTACTGTGAATTATGCTTACTTTAAATGAGTGACATACATGCAGGGGAGGGGTCAGATGGGTAGCCTGAGGTGGCACAGGATACCCTTAAAATCTGAGAGCCCTCCCCAAGTGCCACTCCATTCGGAATGTTCATGGTTATATGAGCTGAAACCTGCAAACTGTTGTAGTGGTAGGCCAGTGGTGGGTATTTTAAAAGATGAAGGTTTTCCTCCTCTGCTTTAAAAACAATACTCCCATCCACAGAAACATTTTTATACAAAAATCTCAAATTGCATTGTTAAACATTGTTAAGTTCCATGTTGCAATGTCCTTTTTTTTCACGTGGCTTCAGTAAAGGAGTAATGCAGCTTTTACTGTATGCGTGTGTGTGAGAAACAAATCAATGCCTGTAATATGAGTAATTTTCATACATGAACAAATGATTGAAATGTGTTTTGATCAGTTCAGCTGACTCCTCCCTATGATGTTGAAGTGGAAAAAAGTCCAGACATGTTTAACATCTCCTGGAAAAGTGGATATGAAGACCATAAGTACCTTTCCAAAGTGCTTGACTATGAGCTCTTCCTTCAGACTGAAAAGAAAGTAAGTTTTAATGTCACACTAAGCCATAATGGATTTAATCATAGATCACTTTATCAGGTTTACCTGTTCAGCTGCTAAATAGAGCAATAATAAGTAACTCCTCCCCCTAAAAAAAGGTTGCTTCAAGGATAGAGTAGGGGTGAAGGTGTGCTTTTCTCAGAAAGTTCAGATGGGGATGGTGTGAAAGCTCAAAAGAACTCTGGTGCAGACCAAAAAACTGAAATCTGTTCTGCTTGAAAGCAAGGGTTTGTCACACGATCTCGGTAGCCAAGTCGCTTCTGGTGTGAACGCACCGTTCACACCAGAAGCGACTGGCTACCGAGATCGCTACGCCTACCCAAGCCGCGTCGCCTGTCCATAAATAGCTCATTTTGGCACCGTTGCGTTGCTCAGGGACATCTCGCCCATTCGAGTTTCACTGCGATCATATTATATCATATATCATATATTTGTAGGCATAGGTTTAGCTGACATTTTTCCAACTGTATTCTTTTCACTCATCTACCAACACTGCAGCTGATGGCCCTGCAGCAGCATCGTCTGTCAGCTGCAACTCGAGTAGGGAGTTCTCTACTGTCCCGTCTAGGCGGAATTAATGTACTCACTAATTAATGTTCCCACACGGGGATGGATAATCACTCTGTGAACCAGAATAAAATCAGTCTGTCAAGGGTGTCATCACACACCCACACAATGTTGATTGGCTGCTTTTTCAACTTTGACGACAGAGCGACGTGACCTGGTCGTGCGTCCACAGCGACCCGGTCGTGCAACCCAACCAAGTTTCCTTAAGAACGCACCTTTTTCTTTTGTCTCAGACATGTATACTTTTCACGTACCTTGACATGTGTCGGCAGAAACTTCCGCCTTCCTCAGAAGTGTCATTTGGTGGTAGGTGTGACGTGTGCTCTCACACACCAGTACATGGTGCCACCAAAAGCCTTGTAATTAAATCAGTTACAGGTGAAGATGACTCAAAAAACTACATTGACTCAACAGTACGCTACAGTAAGAATCCTTCAGTCATTTAACATTTCCTTGACAAAGCCCCTGTGTTTAGAACTTTAGGGACGTAGGTGTTATGTATCCCTCTGCCATCAGCTGGTCAGGTTATCACAACAAACACTAACTTCACTAAAACTGAACCAATAAACAGCAATTTTAATGTTGGTAAGCCTTCAAACTGCAGTAGTTTTTACTTAAAAGTGGTTTAATTACAAGGTTTTTGGTGGCACCATTGACTGTCTATATTGACTGACTATATTGGCTCTGGGTATATCTCTCCAGGGCCAAAGCTCACATGTTTCTTTGGCACTCATATTTACTAGTGTCATGGGCCTTTAGCAACTTCACTTCAAAAAACATGATCTAACCCTTTAAGCCATTTTTTTGAAAACCACAACAACCACGGCACATTCAAAGTCAAACTGAATCTATTCTTTGTATTCATTCTGATGCTCTTTTCAGCACATTGATTGTCTAAATGCCTTAATACACCAGCCACTGCCATGTGATTGGCTAATTAGAAATAGGTAGTTGAATGGGTAAACTAAATATTTTGATCTGTTAGAGGATTTAGCCACAAAAAACTGGTTTGTATGTTTTTTCATCATTTCACTCATTTTTCAGATTCTTCCCATCGGTTCACAAAAATCTGAATCCATTCAAAGATCACAACTCACAGCAAATGCTGTACAGTGCTTTAAAGTGAGATCTATACCTAACATGGAAGACGATTATGAAGCAACTTGGAGTGAGTGGAGTCCATCAACCTGCCTGAAAAATGAAGCAGCAGGTAAAATCTTTTAAAATTCTTATTTGTAGATAAGTATGCCTGGCACAAAATGTTTTGGTGTGAAGGTTTCTTCTCCAATTACCGCCTAACGCAGGTGTCATGTTTACACACAGCACTCACGTTGTTTGAATAGCAAATTATTGTGCAAAACCCAGGGGTGTATTTGTCTGAAAATTATGAGTGGTCAGGTGTTCCTAACTAGAGGATGCAGAAAAATGACTGAGTCTTAAACTTCTGGGGCCTCATTTATAAAACATTGCGTAGGATCCATACTAAAAGTGAATGTGCACCCGAAAGCTGAAAATGGCGTGCGCCAAAAAAAAATCTGATTTATAAAACTGTGTGTGCGCACACTTGCAAGCACTTTTCCCTTTATATATCACAGTCCACTTGGAAAGTTGCTCAGGTGGATTAACCTCTCATCCCGCCCTCTACACACCCACATGTTACCATGAATGGTCAATGCAAAGTACTTCATGAATGTTTTTGCATCGCCAGCCTGCAGTCTTTTCCCGACACGGCTATGCATCAGAGGGGGCAGCAATACGCCTTGGATACATATAGTCTGCCGAAACCATAGAAGACGAAGAAGCTGTGCGTCAGGATGAATGAGTCATGTATTGACCCAGGCCACCGTGCCACTAAATTTGTCACAACCATGTTTGAGGAACAAATAATTTCTACACTGATTGTAGGCACATTTTTTTCATTTTCACTCGGAGCTCTTATAGCAACGTGAGTGCAGACTGTCATTAGTGCTGATTACATTTGGAAACTGGACATTGCTGCAGAGCCTTTTAATGTTGGCCTTTTCACCCATCGTGTAAGGAACCCTGATGTATCGACTGGTCATGTTTATAATGCCATCCAAAACGGATGGCATTATTGTGCTGAGGGATGGCTGCGATATTCCAGACCTAAGAACAGAGTTTAACTGTACTATGTCATACCCAAAAGTGGCTTTAGACAGAAAATGTAAAATTATATATTGTTAATCACATCAAACACATATCTCTCGGTTTATCCCTGCTGGAAACCCAGAAACCCCAGAGTTTGTCAGCACCTATACGCACAGGGATGGTGCAGTTCCGACAGGTGGTTTTGTTTAACACTGGGAACGGTTCAGCGCATAGATCCAAGAGCACTGCTCTGTGGTATCTAAATCAGCTAATTAGCCAGTCATCATTATGGGCCAGGAAATCTTTGTGGTCCCTAAAAACTCTCGCCATCCTGATCCACAGTCTGTGTGATCTTCCAGCAGTGCCAGCGCATCCATTGTGCAACATTACGCAATTTTGAGTGTCACTGCATTTTTTATATGCTTACTCAGCAATTAGACTGTTTGTGACACACCTTGTCACAGCTAATACTAATCAATCAGTGCTATCCACCACTCTCTATCATTTGAAGATGAAGTATGAAATATGAACATTGGATACAGTAGTAACTGAACACGTCTGTAACACTGCAGACTCAGGTGTTTATGATGACACGGGTCTATAAGTCTGATATGTGATGACACTACATGTATGAGATGAATCTGCCTTCACTTCATCCCCTCACCACCCGTGCCGCCAGTTTCCCACATCTCCAAAATGTTCGTATGCCAGCATCAAAGTTGACGTACAGATGAGCACATTCTCCCGCCAAGTTTATTTTTATAATCACAACCTTTGTGTGGGAAGGGACTTACGCCACTTTCAAGCCCCGTTTTGTGCGAAAGCAAGCTTTATAAATGAGGCCCCTGGTCTATAGTCTAAAGTCAGTGGCAGAGTGTTTCTGCTATTCTGGCGTTAGAGAGACTGGCACATGTTCACCAGATAGAAACACACTTTACTGAATGTGTTTCACTCACATGGGATGCACAGCAACACATCTCTGCCTTTAAATATCAGAGCACTTTTTGATATATTATTTGTGTGTAAAACTGCACGGAAAGCTGAGACAGTCTGGTTTCTTTTGCAACAATCTTCAGTGCAGCATTTCACTGCAGCATTCCAGTGCACTTCAGTGCACGTAATACTCCCAGGAACAAGGAAAAACACACGGTTTAAGATTTCCACACAACACAAAAGTTTTTCATATCACTATTCTGACCAAAGATTGTCACTGAGAACATACCTGCAGGTGATGATACAGGCTGTCAGGTGTGTTTTGTGCATGCAGTAGAGTGGATCCAAGAATTCCTGCAGTTGTTTGATGTACAGTAAAGGGTCTATCCTAAACATATAGAAGTGTGATCAAGCGGCAGCCTTTTTCGCTTAAAATGAAGGCCCATTTGGAAGGTCACAAACTGTACCCAAATGATTGCATGAGGGGGAAAGACATTTACAGCCTAAATACACATCTGATTCAAGAAACAGCTTCAGTCCAAATATATTATACATATAGATTCTCTCACTGTCTAAATCCCACCAGTCTTTCTTTTATTGAGGATTTATTGAGGACTTTCAGTTTTGGAAAAGCGGCATTAATGGTCAGATGGCCTTAAGTCCCACCTCAAAGCAGCCTCTCTGTCTCTTCATAGGTTGATCTAAAGTTCAGTTAAGATGACGTGCAGTCTGTCAGCATCCATTAAAGGACATCAACAGCGGTCCAAAGGCTCCTGTGATAATCAGCTCGCTGACATCACATGGCCTCATCCAATTCTTTTACTGTCTTTGAGTGTTAGCCTGTTGATTATTACTGGAGATGCATTAATGAGGTTATGCTTTTACTGTCTTTGAGTTGTTTTTTGATCATTTCTTATGCTCTGGAATGTTTCAATGACAAGAAGCGCTGTAATTCTGAGCATTAACATATTTCATGGTGTCCCATTCTTTGTGCTCTTTGAGTTTGGTGGTACAATGAAAGGAGATGAATTAAATGATCAAGCCTAAAATCTTAATTCATCATATTGATAATCAAAACTAACCCACCTGGTAGGAATTGATTTAAAGTGAATGAGAACTTACACTGCTTGGTTGGATCTGTGTTACACCCATCCTCTTTGCGCCCAGCACCTGGCTCTAAATCAAGATTATGTGTCAACAAAACAACAAAATACAGACTTACATGCACCAAACCAACATGCATCAGGCACTTTTAGACAACACGCTTCTTGCTGGCAAACTAGGACCCTGACCTATATGAAAGTCTAAATTACAGTCTGCTGCTGTTAAGTGATTGTGTGTCACTTCAGAGAGTCTCAAAGATCTAAATCAAACCTTTTTCCAGTTAAAACCACCTTCTTTGAAAAATACAGATCAGTCATGACCATCAGTCACCTGACAGACTTACAGTCAGCACATTAGTATGACTCAGCACTTCTTTATCATTAGTTTGAATGTCTTCCACAGAACAAGAAAATACATTAGTCACTGTGGTGACATCTTTGGGTCCTGTGTGTGTGGCATTTGGACTTCTGCTGTTTGTTCTCAGCAGTCGGACTGCAAGGTAATTTCCATATTTAATTTAAAGGGGGAAAAGGATCAAGAATAACATGCTGTTTTCCAAATGTGCATGCTTTTAAAAAGATAAAATGCTTTATTTTTAATTAGTCTTGGTTTATGTGCAGGATGAAGATAAAAAATCTGTCACACACTCCATCACCGGCCCCTTTCTTCAAACCTCTGTACATTCAACATGAGGGCAACATCCAGGTGAGGTGGTACTCTTGAACTCTTGTCTTTCTGAGTGGTTGTCCAGCAGCTGCAGAGTGTGGCGTAGACGACGATGTCCTCACCAAATTTTCAAGGCAATTTAAACAACAGCCCAGATCCTTGTAATTTCATCAAGCTGGATTGAGATATTCCTTCACCAAAACAAAACTAGTAAGCACCAGTGAAAAGGCCAGAGGGTAAATCAGATCATATACGTATTCCCACTGCAGCTATGTTTGTCTGAAAATGAAAAAATGTCCAGTATGTTGTTTGATTGTACATCAGCTGCTGAGTGGCGTACAGGTGCTATACTGCCTTGCATCAAAAACAGTCAGGACTCTTGCAGAGTTTGCATGTTCTCCCAGAGCATTTTTGAGTTCTCTGCGGATACTCCATCCCCCTCCCAGACACCAAAAACATGCTCATTGGTTAAACTGGTGTCTCTGAATTGCCTGTTGGTTTGAGTGTGAGAGTGACTGCTTCTTCTTTTGTACGTCAGCCCAGTAACTGACTGTAGACCACTCCATGGTGTACCCAACTTCATATCAATGACAGTAGGCTCCTGCCCCTTGCAGTTGCAAAAATACATAAACAGTAATGATCATCGATGGTTAAAAAAACAATTAGGTGCTGATAAGTTGATAGAATCAAACATAAATGCTCCTGTTTTTGGAAGCAATTGTGCCTTACAGTGCTTTCCCATACCTGCCATATATTCCTAAGGGCAATCTGAAGTCACTAATTAACCTAATGAGCATGTTTTTGGTCCATGAGAGGAAGCCGGAGTGTCCAGAGACAACCCACACATGTATGGAATAGATAGATAGATAGATAGATAGATAGATAGATAGATAGATAGATAGAAAGATAGATAGATAGATAGATAGATAGATACAGTACATAGATAGATAGATAGATAGATAGACTGATAGATAGATACAGTACATAGATAGATGGATACATACATACATACATACATACATACATAGAACATCAATTTGTATGGAACACTTACACAAAGTCCAGGATTTTATAGGATTAATTATATCCAGTCTTCTAAACAGGTGCTCATGGACATCATATTATTACATATCATTATACGTTTGTTGAAGGGGGGTCATCAACTGAAACTCAAGGTAGTTATACAGCACCAGCAAGGTCTCTCTCAGGCAGATTGCAGAATAGTCTGGGGTTTCAAGATGTACTGTTCCAACTCTTCTGAAAAGCAAGGAAGCTCAAAGAAATGGGCTTTGTGAGGACTCTAGTGGTCAGCTAAGAAAACGTCATATTTACTCTCCTTAAAATACATGGGAAACAATTGATATTGTATGTTTATATTTTTAAAATGCATACTGTTGAATCTGCAGGAGTGGCTCTCACCTAAAGGCAAACTTCTGCTCACATGCAAACCAGAGGAGATCCTGACAACTGATGCTGTGATGGTTGTCCCCAAACTCATTATGAAGGACCCAGAGGAGAACCAGGAGCTCCACAGTCCCCCAGTAACTCAGCTGTTAATCACACAGTGTCAAACCTCCTACGTAGGTTTACCTGGGATACATGAAGCCCCACAGCCTGTAACTCTGGCCTGTCCAAGAGAAACATCGTACACTAGGCTGCCATGTTCTGTCTGGGGAGTTGATGTCAGAGAGGTGGAAGTTGTCCCTACTGCAATGGAAGGTGTGTTGGACATCAGTCAAGCAGACTCTGGATGCAGCAGTGAGGACATGTCCGAGAGCCCAGACTTCAGTTTACCAAACAGTCCTGTCGATGGTGGTGGTCCTCCACCATGTTTCTGTTCTGATTACTGCATCCTGAACAAAACTGCAACTGGGTTTGCTCCTGTTCTTGTTTCTAAAGAGAGTAATCTGCATGCTCCATTAGATTAGATCCCAGCAAGAAGAGGATAGCTAGAATGTTTTGGAAAGAATTCTGCATTAAAAGCATTGATTGTGATATGTTTACATGCTCTCATAAAATTATCCTCATGGCCTGTGTTCCAGATAACATTTATTCATGTGACGCAGGTTTCATTTTGTGCCTTGTTTTACCATCAATGTAACATTAAAGCATACCTCAAGGTCTCTTATCTGACAAACATGGAGTCAGCAGAACAGATCTTAGTATTAAGCCTTTACTTGATGCATTTCTGTAGGATAAATCACATTTACTTCGGGTTTTTTGAAGTGGGGTTGCTCAAGGTCTATGGCCCTTGTAGATATGATTGCCAATAAAATAATTTGTGAGCTTTGTCCCCAGGTGGACACTAGATTATATATAGCAGTACATAGTGCCATCGAAGGCCTTGCAATTAACCCACCTTTAGGTTAAAAATTTACAAAAAACATTGGTCTGTTTGGACACTACAGTAAGATTCTTTACAGCACTTCACTTTTCCTTAACAAAGTCCGTTTCTTGTTATCCTTTGTGTTTTGCAATGCTGGTGGTAGGACACATTGGCTTTTTCATGTAGTGAAGTAGCGCCAAAACTAAGTGGCCTGTGTGTGGAAAAGTAAGTAGTTGTAAGGTTTTGATTATAGGATGCAATTATTGTCAGTGGCACCATCTGCAGCAGTACATGTATATAGCCCTAGCTTTCGAGCTTATGGCATGTACCTCATACCTTTAAAAATCCCGAACTATCCCTTTAAACCCTTACAGATTTACAGGTGAATCTGGGGTGGTGGAGGGTTGAAAGCAAAAGCGCAGTGCTAATACAGGACAGAGCAGGCAGAGGCAAAGCTGTAAAATCTGTAAATCTTAAAGTCCAGTGATTGATAGGCTGTTTGTCAGATGACTGAGTAATGATGCATGTCAGGGGTGAAATCAAAGCAGTCTGAGTTGCCTGTCTGAATGAGCTTGCAGGCCTCACCCTCTTTATCATAATGGATGCAAATGT
This sequence comes from Cetoscarus ocellatus, assembly GCA_037902135.1. Taxonomy (NCBI): domain Eukaryota; kingdom Metazoa; phylum Chordata; class Actinopteri; order Labriformes; family Labridae; genus Cetoscarus; species Cetoscarus ocellatus. The sequence goes on along the minus strand of JBAMNC010000907.1, from coordinate 62,504 downwards.
GCTTGCCTTTTCTATTTACCTTGCCATCGCTGCTGTAAAAAACAGAGTCAATGCTTATTATTATTTTTCATGTTTTTTTTTTTTTTTTTTACTTTTAATCCAGCATGTAAAATGTTATTTTGTGGAAACTATGTGCAGCTCTTCCAATAAGAATGCTCACATTTTTCATTTGTCTTCATTCAATAAAATGTAAAGTCCATATAACTTTTTCTCTGAGTAACTCTTGATGATAGAAAGTAAACACAGTCGTTCACTTTGTGCGCATGCGTTAACAGCGCAAGCAGCCTGTGGAAGTTGCTCCTACTAGTTTTCCGTCTTTTCTTGGAAAAAGACTACTTTTACCGAATTTCCCCTTGGGGATTAATAAAGTATTTCTGATTCTGATTCTGACTTTGTGTTTCGAAGCATATGCTGATAGACCTCTTACCATTCTGCTGCATCCAAGCTTCACCACATTGACAAGTGGATGACTAATCACACAGGGACGGATAGCTCAAGGTGCAGACACACCATAAATGCCTTCAGGGGGGAAAAACACAGGAAGTGCTTGAGAGGATCTGTGTCCACACACATGCAGCCGAATAAAATAAGCGTAAAATAAGATGGAACAAACTAAATGCTCTCACCTTTGCTTACATACTCCAACTTTTTTTTTTCTTTTCATGTCTTGCCTCACTCCCCAGCCCATGACAAGCAGATAGGCACCATTCTTTCGACTGTGCGTGTAGTAACAAGGAAGAGACGGCCAAAACTTGCCCACTGCTAAGTAGCTAAGTTCAAACACTGGGAGTCAATGGGTAGTGTTAGCCTGCCTCTGCCTACAGTCATCAGATACCCTTCAGCAGCTCTAAGTGGTCCTGTGTGCTTGTTGTGACTCGTTTTATTTTACTGTGTTATGTTATGTTTTCTTTTTTTCTAGACTAAGATTAGCACTTTATATAATTTTTCGAGAAAAAAATACATACAAAACCAAACCGCAGGGTGAAGCCCATCTACCATTCTTTGATTTTTATTTTATTTTTTATTTTTTGCACATAGCCCAGAGTGCTGCCTGTTTGTTGAAATGTGTTTCATGCACAGTATGTGTTTTCTGCATTGAATGAATGAGTTAAATGTGGGGGTGAAAGGGCAACACACATCATCCACAGAGATGACAGGTGAGGATGTGGTCTGCAAGCCCGCCCACTCATCTTTATCTCAACATTTATCAATTCATCAAGTGTCGGTACAACAACACCTACACAAATTTCCCCCGTGTGCTGAGGCCACGGAATGAGCTACAAACATTTGTGGAACATCATGAGAGCCATAAAGGCCACATTTCGATCAAAAATTAAAAGTGTGATGTCAGGTTCCTGTCCAGCCCCCAGCTGGATGACAAAGGCAATAGTTACTCACTGAATGTCACTGCTAATCAAATAGTACTGTCCTGGAATTTAACTGTAAGCTGCAGTTTGATTTTCTGCGGTACAGTGACCTGTCCTAACAGAGCTTTAAATACCAGTTTTAAATATCTGCTAATCATTTTATGTTGCATACTTCACTGCAAAGTCTAATTTTCAACTAACAATAGTACCTAGTGGCCTAACATAGTTAATCTGGCACACCAGATGACCTGGTCAATGTATTTCATTTGTCTATCTGTTAAAAAGTAGCTTTGCACAGCTGCTGGATCAGCCTGATTGAAGGTCTGTAATCAGGCAGATCCATCTTTCCAAGCTACAATCTACAATGAAAGTGGGACGTTCCAATCAGAGTCCTTTAGAGCAGGGAGAGGTGGGATTTAAGAGGGAGACAACAGCAGGAAGTGAGTGCTCGTACAGAGATTAGCAGAGATTAACAGCTTCAGTAGCAGTTCTATCAGATCTTGACTGTATATCTTTATTAAGAAAAAGAAATGACATTACAAACTATAAAGCACGTTCTGTCCTCCCCACTGTGGCAGTAGTACCTGGCTTCCACATTATCTGATTGGCCTATAATGAATGTTTTTGATGGAACAATTGTTCAGTCACCAACTGGATATCCTATGAAAGGTTCTACCCATTCCTAAACACTTTCTATGTGCTGTTTCCCAGATGGACTAGTGAAATATATTAAACGGTCGATCTGGTGTGTCAAATTAGTTGAAGAGCCCATAGGAAGTGTTCAGGAATGGGCAGAACCTTTCAGAGGCATGTCTTGCAGTTGATTGGACAATTATTCCAAGTCAGATAATAAAGTAGGCGGGCCCAAATGACGCAAACTCTCTGCAAAAAATGTCATAAGTGGATCGTGAATATCGGTTTTATTGATAAGTTTGGAAGTTTGAAGTGTTGTTAGTTTTTCATTTAATAAAGAAATGCAGTCCAGCTCTGATAAAACTGCCACTGAAGCTGTTAGCATCTATGCCAATCTCAGTATGAGTAGTCACTTCCTGCTGTTGTCATGCTTGCAGCTTCCTCTTACTGCTTTGGGCCAAGCCCAATCATTGTAGACTGGAGCTTTGCAAGATGGATCTGCCTGATTACAAACATTGAATCACTCAGGTCCCTCTGCACTGCAAGGTTATATCACTCAGAAAATTTAAAAAAAAAAAAAAAAAAACTGACTCCTGATATACATGGAATAACTTTAGTGAAAACAAACAGGCATATTGAATACTACCTTAAATATTGGTGATATTATGTAGCTTCCCTCCTACGCAGTTTCAGGTTTTCAGGTTTTACTCAAAAGTGGTCGACAGATTTGTAAATGACACTTGTGTTTTTACCAAGAACAACTGTGGGGAAAACTAAGTGTTCAGTTCTTATTATCTTGAATGAATTCTAGTGTATGAGAAAGTTTCAGTCCCTTTTTGCCCCTCTGAGGTGACTCTTGACAGCTTTTAACTTCACAAATCAGACAACATGGCATCATTTAAACGTTTTAACTTCTCTCTCAATCACTTTATTTTTAACCTCAAGATGACTTCCTCCACTTTTTAGGTTTATGATAAATGTCACTTAATGAGTGTTTTCAAAGAAAGACCAAGATAGGAAGTTCACTGACTGATTGTGTCTTGATTGTACCATATTACTACTTAAGCAGGTTCAGAATAAAGCCACTCACAGCATAAGAAACATTTAAAGACGCACTGATGTATATTTTAGGTAAGTTATACACTATCTACTGATACTAACACACTTTAAATAATGAAGTTAAGAGTCAGGTTCACTCAGACAGATAAGGGAGTAAAATCAAATAACTCTGATTGTAATGAATTAGTTCTAACAGCACTTATGTGGCATCAACTACCTCAACAACTTTGACTGTTTAAAAAAAATGTGAAGCAGTGTGTTCAGAAAACAGGTGCATAGAAACATTGAACTTCACATATGAACATGCTTCAGCAGAGACTTCAGCAATCTCTAAGTTGCTCCCAAGATTAAAGAGATTCTAAGAATTGAAGGTATTTTTGGTTTGTTTCTTTTCTATGAAATCTGAGTGTAGGATTTGTAGATTTTTTGTGCCACTGTGATAAGCCTTCTTCCTGAATTTCGCTCTGCACTTCAGTGTTGAGTACGCTTTTATGTGGGTTTGCACTGAAAGTGACTAAAAGATTTTTTTTTTGCGGTTTGACTGAATGCTCACATAGCAAACACACTTTTAGGCTTTTCTTTCCTGCATGAATGTTAAGGGTCTACTGATCAAAGCCTCTATAGGCTAGACCTATAGTTACCATTGACTATAGTCACCATGCCTTCCCTTTTTGACCTGTTGTTTGTGTTCATTTGTTGTTCCCTGAGCTTTTGCTTTGTCTTTCACATGGATAGTTTCTCCTCTCATCCTTCATTCTCCTATTGACATATTTCTTTCACAGGCACATACTTTCATTTCACACATCCATATACTTCTAATTTAAGTTATTCTCTTCACGCATGCAGATATTTTCCTTTTATACACAAATATATACTCTCCTCTTCCATAATACTCTGTTTTAAGTACTTTTTACTTGAGCAGATTAAAAGATTACTTTTACTTGTACTTGAGCAAAATTCTATCAAAGCAACTGCCCTTTTTTCATCCCTGATGCAAGATAAAGAGGAATTTTATTACATCGCCATGCTATACTGTACATTTATACATAATGGAGACATTTTTGACACACAAGAGATATTATAAATGATTATAATAATTATAATATTATAAGATATTCAGGGTTTGTCACCACAGATAAAGAGCTAAAGAGCTACTCCTAAAAATAAGTAAACAACTATTAACTCTCAACCAATTCCACTGATTTTCAACAAAATAAAACAATACACAATGAGAAAGTCAGAATTAAATATTAAAGGAATAGTTCGGATTTTTTGAAGTGGAAATGCCTGGGGCCTATAGGTGCACCTGGCTAGCTTTGTCCCTGAGAAGTGATAGCCTGGTACAGATGCTAGCCAAGACACGGAAGTCAGTGGTGCCACCAAAAGCAATGTAATTATCACACTTTTAGGTCAAAGCTACACAGAATAACAACATTTACTTGTCTAGGCACTGCAGCAGTTTTTATCATTTTACTTTTCTTCAACAAAGCCCATGTGTTGAGAACTTTTGTATGTTGGGACTTAGGAGTTATATATCACTCCACCATCAGCTGTTGAGAAGCAACAAACAACTTCACTGAAACTGAACTAAGAATGAGCATTTTTTATTTTAGTTATGATCATATGCTGTTAGTCGGGGGCACAAAAGGACATCATTATGAATCAGAGTAAACAGAGGAAGAGCTTTTGTGTATGGAGTCACAGGTAGATAAAGGGATGGAAAAACTGTCGTGAAAACTGAGGAGCACGAGTAACCTGGTAGTGCAGATGCATGATCTGTGAGCCCATGCCCACAAACCTGGAGGCCAAAATACAACAATGACTTTAAATTTAAAAAAGGCAATATCAGATGCATTTTATTATTTCATGATAGACCTTAAAATCTCATACACATGTTCATCACTAATCTTTATTGCAGGCATTTATCCAAAACCAGTACTCTAAACCCCATATACTTTTGGTCTTAAGAACGAGGAAGTGCTAAATGCTCTAACTTCCACATTTTGACTCATTCCTGCACCACAATATTAGGTGTAACTTGTAGCTTAGGCAGAAAACTTCTAGAGTACACACTTCCTTATTACTCTTGGATGTTATATTTTTGGTGGTGTTGGTTCGTTTGTGAACATAATTTGAGAAGTTCTCAACGGATTTTGATGATATTTTCAGGGAATGTTGGTCATGGCAAAATGAGAAAGAGAAAAGATTTTGATATTGATCCAAATTTGGATGTAGATCCTAGAATTTTCAAGCATTCATCAGCATTGTGGGACAGGGCAGTTTTCCACATTTTGCAAGTAACTCAATAAGTTTTCAACAGATTTGATGACATTTTAAGGGAGTGTTGGTAATGGCACAGAGGAGGAGGAGAAGGGACAAATCAGGATTGTTGATCCTGGGATTATTTCAGGGATTCATTAACATTGTGAGGTAAGGTGGTTTCCCCCTTTTTTGCAAAAAACTAAAGAAGTTGTTGACAGGTTTTGATGACATTGTCAGGTTATGTTGGTCATGGCACAAGGGAGAAGTGGAGGATTTTGAAATGACCCAAATGTTGATCCTGGATTTTTTTTCAAGGATTCATTAACATTGCGAGGCATGGCACTTTTCCATATAATTCAATCAATTTTAATCAATTAATCTTTATTTGTATAGCTCCAGGCCATGACAAGTGTTATGTCAAGGCACAAAAGTGCATGCTGAAGCCATACTCTTCATTTTAGATTCACATATATGCACATATACAAACAAAATTAATATATGTAGATATATGTGTGTGTGTGTGTGTCTGTGTGTGTTATATATATATATTTGAATATACACAAACATCCATCCAGAGATGTATCCATCCAGGCAGAGACAAGGGGACTAAAAATAAGAATTAATGATAGCAACAAACCCATGGAGGCCAAGACCATAAATGTGTTCTCATCACATTTATCTCTGCTGAATATAGATTAAATCAATCAATGTATAGCACCATATTTATCTTTGTTGAACTTCAGTTTAGTAAAAGGTTAGCCCCTTGAGATGTGGCATCTCATTTTCAAGAGGGACCTCATGTCGATATGGTTGTAAAGATAGTTACTATAGATGTATAGAATAGAACCATGGATAGAGAGATCAATCTTATATTAACATTAATATCTATAATGATTGTAGACTGGAGAAGAATGGTTCTGATTCATATAGCAGCATCTAGCAGAACTGCCATTAAAATGGGTTTAACTGGTCTAAAAGTAGGAATAACGCAGGGTTCTTGTGTGTCATAAATGTAAAATGTACAAGCCATAGACATCACACATAAACCCATGGATGTCCAGATCAGAAATCTGTCCTCATCACATGTGAATTATTACAAATAAGATAAGATAAAATAAGATAAGATAAGATATTCCTTTATTAGTCCCACAAGGGGAAATTCCAAAATATCTTATAACTTGATAAGTTTAAGATATTTTAATGACATTTTCAGGGAATGTTGGTCATGACGAAAGGAAGAAGTGATTGGATTTTTGTGTTGATCCGAATCTGAATGCGGATCCTGGAATTTTTTTCAAGGATTTGTCAACGTTGTGAGGTCTAGCAGTTTTTCATTTGACCAGCGCGCCACCAGGGGTCGCTGTGGCTGCCAATCAACGTTCCCTGACGAGCACCGTGACCGAAGAAGAAGACGAGGTTACTAGCAAGGGAGTATACGGGGTGCTCCGGTGGCGGATATAGTAAATACCTGTGGACTTTTTCGCGTTTTACCGCTTGTTTTATAAAAAAGAGAAGCGTTTTGAATACATGTAATGAAATGAATATTACTGCTTTTAAGTGACGTTGGTGGCGGCCGCTGTTTGGTCAGCTCTACTGTTTATTAGCCTAGCATCCTCGTAGCTGGGCTAACGCTCCAAGCGCAGCCTGGAAGAACTGAACCATGAATCTGGTCCGAAATAAAACCCTCCACCCGCACCTGCGCGACGACGAGGCCCAGGTGGTGGAAAATGCCATCCGCTTGGCGATAGACTCGATCATGAACGTGCTGTACGGGGTCAACAGCGCCAAAACTTACGAGCACCAGCGGATAGTGGCCGACAAGGACAAAGAGATCCAGTGGCTGGAGCGCAGACTGGGGCAGGTGGAGGACGAGCTGCAGGCGCTGCGCCGTCAGGGCTGCTCCCACAGGCCGTGTGAGGGGGAGCAGAGCCTCGGTACGGAACCACGGGGCTCCGGTGAAGCCCAGGGTGGAGAGAAGTGGGGGGCTGAGAGGAACACAGGACAGCAGGAGTGTGAGATGAGCCTCTCCTGTAAGTAAACATCAGTGAAACCACTTATTACGTATAGGAATGCTCCATAGTAAAGGAGTAAAACTGAATAAATTGTCTCTCTAACTCTTGTTTTTGTGTGCACTGGCTTCACTTCCTGTTTGGGCGGGGCCTCACAGACTGCATGCTCTCACATGGGAACAAGTCTGGACTGTAGACAGTGTTGCATCTATTTTGGCATTGTCCACAATCCAAAAAAATATCGAAGGACTCCAGTAGATTTACCATTGATTATGTTTCAAAGACTTCACTGTATCGTGGGAAAATGTTGCTTTTCTAAAGAAAGAGGAAGTGTGTGTCGAAGAAAGAGGAAACACTTTTTTCTTATAAACTTGTGATTTATTCTGGCCAAGTTTTTCATCCACAAATGTAAATATATTAATAAAAAACAACTTTATATTTCTTTCTCAAAGATGTTGAGCGAAATCCTTGAACATATGCTCTGCTCTAAATGTAATTACATAATGTGACAGACTTAACCTCATGCTAAACAATTTTATTTTCCTTCACTGTATATTGTTCCTGTATACTTTGTTCCTTCTTTTTTTTAAAAAGAAAAAAAAAGGAATAGGTCTGAGGATTTTTACCACCATAACTTTTGATTACAACTAAACAGCAACATCAGAGAGGGCAGGGAGACAGGATATTTTTGATCTAGTTATTCCCAGTATAGATACTGATATTTTAAGACAAAATATGCAGTCTTCACCTGTTGAAAGTTCACCTGTTCCTGATTCAGTGACCTTTTATTTACTTTAGAAACAAATATGAAACAAGAATGAAATTGTTTTAATTTGTAAAAATAATAATGTGGGTGTTTTGGTGTAGACATGAAGTGAAAATGAGGTGAAGTATTTTGGTAAATTACTGTATTATGCCAGTATGTCAGCTGATCCAGAATATATATATGCGGCCAATATATTGGGTGTAGATATCTGCATAATTTTTCACAGCTGCGGATATCGGTTTTTAACTTTATAAGCTATTATCTGCTGATCACCTTTAGTGGACTGATGATATCGTCCATCCCTAGAGAAAGTTTTCATCTTTCTCTGTTTTTGCTTAAGGGGCATTATGTCCACATGCAATTACAGTTTCTGAAGCACCAGATACAGCAAGGTCGATAGATAGTAGAGCTTTGCATCTTCACAAGCCTCACAATTCAATTCAATTAAGATAGTTAAGTTAATGATTTAGTTTGATTTAATATCACAATGTATCATGATGCAACACATTGAGTGGTTGCATCATTTACAATATTATCGGTGTGATATTGGTATTGGCAGATATTGGCCAAAAATTGTAAGTTTTGTCATCGGCCAATGTTAAAATTTTTGCAGATATTTACCACTGATATATTGGCCATACATATCGGCAATATATCAGCAGTAACATAAAATAAAATACACAAATATACCAGAATGCTGAATGCTTCACCTGATTAGCACTGCATAGATACATCTCAAAATCAAGAGTTAAATGTTGTTTTTCTTGTTTTACGTCATGTTGACTGCAACAAGTCAGTTGTCATAAAGTGAAGAATTTGTGCTCTTGACAAAAAATATCAATATCAGAAATAATATGTTCAGAAATATTGACACATTGGTTATCAACTAAAATCCTATATTATGCATCTGTAAAAAAAAAATACAACTATCCATCTATTCATCGTCTTCCGCTTATCCTTGGTTGGGTCGCGGGGACAGCCGCCTAAGCAGGGAAGCCCAGACTTCTCTCTCCCCAGTCACTTCATCTAGCTCTTCCAGGGGTATCCCGAGACATTCCCAAGCCAGCTGAGAGATATATTCCCTCCAGCGTGTCCTGGGTCTTCCCTGAGCTTTCCTCCGGAACACCTCAACCAGTTCTTTAAATATGAACTCAGTTTATTAATTAGAAATATCTTTTGAGATCAACTGCAGCAAAAATATTTTTTAATTCCAAATCAAAATAAGTAGATTTAATAGGTCTCATCTCCCATAACTTCTTTTTTTCCTTCTCAGAAACAAAACTAAAGCACTTTTCACACGTGACCCTCATATTATCAGAATAATATCCACGCAGCCTGTCCGAGTAAGTTACTATGCTGTTGTAGATATTAAAATCTACAAATGAAAATAAGTCAGCAGTTATTCTAAACAAGGAGATATATTAACAGCTAAAGCTAAAGATGCTTAACAGAAGTTTTTTTTCTTGCCACTGTAACTGTTGTCAAATGTGACCAGGTTCTGTACTCATGATGGATCATGTCGGGTCTGTATAAAGAAAAAAAGAGGAGTATGATATCAACCTTCAGTTTAAGGTGTCCTGAGAAAACATTTGTTATGATTTTGTGCTCTACAAAATATTGGTTGATTAATATACTGAATGAAGTGGAACAGTCAAATATGTGTGGATCAAAAACAAACCTTAGCTGACAGAATCATATCCTTGTGTTGATTTCACCCCTGAGAATCTGTTTACTTTCTCCCTCTCCATAGTGGGTCTCTCTGCTCGCCCCTCCTCACATGTTTCTGCCCAGAGTCACGAGTCTACTCTCAGATTCTCCCCCATCGGACTGGGTCTGGACCAGACCAGCACCGTCCACTCTTCTGAGTGCTCAGGTGTCTCAGACGCAGCCAGGAATCTGCCTACGTCTCCCGGCAGCATTGTGGTCAAAGAAGAGCCTTGTGACATTGACACAGTCTTGATCAAATGGGGGATGACCGAAGAGAGAATCACTGAGGGTCCAGAGAGAAGAAATCATCTGAGTCAGGAACAAGAGAGCCCCGGTGTGAAAAGTAAACTGTTTATTTGGTTATTATAGTCTAGGATTCAGCCTTTCACAGAGATAATTACCTCTAAATGAAGTGCTTGTTCTCTGTTTCACAAATGATATTGTTTATAGCACCAACCTAATCAAAAGATTTGCTGTTGGACTTTTCATACTTATAAAATAACAACATGGGGGTACCTTATCTAGGATAACTATAACACAACAACATGCATCTGATTTAATACAGCAGGAAATCCAAGGATAATTTTCATCAGATGATACAATTTTTAGGTGAGGTTTGCATGATTGGGCTACAGAATTTATAGGTTCAAAATTATGGCCATGATTAAGAGGTTTCTGCAGTAGTCTGTGAGGGTAGGAGACTTGGTAGAAGATAGTCTAAACCCAGTAATGAAAGAGGATGACTTCTATCGCTTTTAAGATTGACAGTAGAAGTTTGGCAACCATATAGTTATCCATATCTGCAATGAATATGGTTCTTGAACTGAACAGTGTCTTCACTTTTAAATGCGTCTTTATAGAGTTATTGATGTGGCAACCACATTTGGGACTTTAGATCAAGTGGGGCTGAGTTCACTTTTGTTTTATTTCTTTCATTGATAATCCATGACATACAGGCATCAAATTTAGAATGAGTGAATATTTGAAAATAAACAACAATGATGTTTATCACGTTGATGTGAAATATCTTATTTTTTTAAGTTTATTCAATTGTATTCTGTTTTATTTACATTTTATACAATGTCACAAATTTGTAGCATTTGGGATTTGTATTCCGCCAATAGAGTATTGAAGGAAGGAGTCCAAAAATGTGGAAGTGAGTTGGCATTTTAGCTAACTAATTAAAACCTCTATCTATCTATCTATCTATCTATCTATCTATCTATCTATCTATCTATCTATCTATCTATCTATCTGTCTGTCCGTCTATCTGTCTAGCTATCAACTCCTCTCATAGATTTAAGCATTTTATGCAGTTTGGATGTACAACCAAATTTGGTGCTTGTGAGTAAAAACAAGGATTTCAGTCTTCACGACTTGAGACATCGGGGATGGTCATGGTTTCTGTCTTAGTAAGTCTGCAGTTTAAGGGACGAGACAAAATAACTGACTGTAACGCTGAATTTCAAGTGTTTTTGGGCTCTTAAAAAAGCAGGGCTCTGATCTGTCTCTGTCAAATATCATGAACATTGTTAATGACTCGTGTCTTATGATCTGAACACCTGAATTACTGCGTCAATTTCAGTATGAACTCAGACTCAATGTCTGTTTCATGAGAATGTGTGGACTCTGTACTTAAATGTTTGTTATTTTATCGTGTTGATTTATTGATCATTTTGATCATTAATTTAAATATTCTTACTCTCTTAAATCCCCACTGTGACTACTGGTGTATTCATTTATTGACCTGTACTCTGTAATGTCAGTGAAATGGAGCAGTCAATTATATGTGTGCTGACAGTAAAATCAGTCCTTGTGTTGATTTCACCTCTTAAGTGCTGTTTCTATCTCCCTCTCCACAGCGTGTGTCTTTGCTCGCCCCTCCTCACATGTTTCCGCCCAGAGTCACGAGTCTGCGCTCCCGTCCTCACCCAGTGGACAAGGTCTAGACCAGACCAGCATCTCCCACTCCTCTGAGTGCTCAGGTGTCTCAGACACAGCCAGGAATCTGCCTACGTCTCCCAGCAGCAATGTGGTCAAAGAGGAGCCTTGTGACATTGGAACAGTTTTACTCAAATGGGGGATGACTGAAGAGAGAATCACTGAAGAGAGAATCGCTGAAGAGAGAATCACTGAGGGTCCAGAGAGGAGAAATCATCTGGGTCAGGCACAAGAGAGCCCCAGTGTGAAAAGTAAACTGTTTATTTGATTATTTTATTCTAATATTCAGCCTTTTACAGAGATAATTACTTCTGAGTAAAGTGTTTGTTCTTTGTTTCACAAATGATATGTTTTATGGCACCAACCTAATCAAAAGATTTGGCATTGAATTACCAAACTGTCACATTTTTTGAAGTAGGTATTACCAACTTTAAAAAATGTGCTTATCCATTTTCAACATTGAATTAAAAGTGCAAAGTTCTTAAAGGCTGGCTTGATCAGTCTTCATGAACAGCTATTGTTTTGGCATATTTTCCTCACAGTATATGTATTTTTTTATCAATTGAGCTAAGGTGTAATGAAATGTTTTCAAAGAATAGCCAGCACCACAAATAAATTCAAGGAAGATACAAGTCTGAGCTAAATTCTGTACATGCTTATATAGAAATGTAAGGACAGGGTTGTTGGGTTGTATCAGTTGAATGTTTATCTCTTGTACTCCCTCTAGAAAAACTTGGGAACAAAGAGCGAAACAATTTGACAAGGAAACTTCACACAGACTCAGGGAGACACAGCATCACTGAAAAGGAACACCTGAGGTAAGTTATGAGAGGCATTTATGTTTGGCATTTAACTTTTTAATATTTTCTGCGCATTATTCGCAAACAATGTCGAACAAGTAACAACATACAATGTACAAGGGTTTTTCTACAAGAACCAAAGATTCCATGTACACAAGAATGCAGTCATATGAAGAAAATGTACCAAAATTTATTCAAATCACTAATGAGCTGAACCCCCACAGACAAATCAGCAGTAAATAGGCAGTATAAAAAATCTCAAGATATACAAAACATCATTACCAGAACCTGGAACCATCCCTGTAATTTTCTTGTAATACTATATAGACACAAAAACTAAAGTACATACTGCAGCTTTAACTCGCCTTTGTCAACTATAAAACTAAGAATCTCTCTGTCTTTGGAATCCTAAGGAAATATTTGAGGAAATGTTAGTTTTCTACAAAAACAAATTTACAACATAAGATTAGTTAATTTAGTACAAAAGTTAAATAAAAGAAATGTCAGATTTTTCATACTGAACCTTTAAATTCAACCAAAAAAAAGAAGGAAAAGTTGGTCTGGAGCGTAGCTGGATTTCTGTAGATGAACGTTACCTTTTCTGACTTAAAAAATAGATGCCAACTAAGTTTCATTTTGATCTAAATGTTTGTTTGATGAGTGATCTGTTAAGCTATAAAGTTTCCACAATAACTTTCCTTAACTAAACCCAGGATGAAGAAATGTTTTAGCTGTGTGTGTGCTTTGTTTGGAGTGCCTTAACTTTTGCTTTTGAAAAGGTACATGAAATCTGGATGAGAAATACTGGACTATGCCAAAAGAAAAATGTGGTCTTGATTGCCCAGGTTATTAATATTGTCGGGAACAATCTGCTGATTGGAGAAAATATGTTACAGCTGCCATAATACAACTTGTTTCACAAATACTTTAATTTCTTTTTCTGGTCCCCCATATAAACCACTATAATGTATCAAGTTCCATTTATTGGCGTGACCCTTGCTTACCTCTCTTCCTCCTCAGGATCAAGAAGAAACACGTGCCGATGTCTGAGCTGCCAGAGGAGGTTCAGAAACACAGGAGGGCCGCCTGGAGAGCAGCATCCAGGCGGTACTATGCCCGCAAAATAGCCCGCCAGCAGGCAAACCCTTTCCATCATGTCACAAACTCACACTACACACAACCCCTCCTCTCTGTGGACCAGAGGAGGACGACGCGTATGCTGGATATGCCCACAGAGACTCCGACACAGCAAAGGGAGGCGTGGAGGGCAGCATCCAAGAGGCACTACGCTCAAAAAATGGCAAAGCAACAGGCTGACCCAGCACAGTACAGACTGCAAAACACGGAGCAGAGAGGAGAGACGCTGGGTCGTAATGGCAGAGGGTCTCATGCCAACAGTGGAGGAATCATGTGCAGCTGATAGACAGAAATACTGCAGATGAGCTTCAGGGTACCAGAGTGTCTTTTACTGTTGTACTACATTTGATTGACCCAAAAAGGCAGAAACTCATGATATTCTCTTTTTTATCTGACTCAAAAAACAGGCTCCTTTTTAGTTTCTGTCTGGTTCAAAACAAAAGAAGGATGAAAAAAACATTGTTCTGGTTTATTTCATTTCATGATTTTTTTTAAATAAAGGATTGAAAATAGACAGTCACATGACAAGCAGGTAAAAGTGATAATTTCAAAATAAAAGCCTGTCAGTCTGAACAAGACGGATTAATAGGAAAGTTGTTGATACTATTACTGTCACTCCAAATGATAATAATAAAGATAATACTAATAATTATTATGTTATTGTTATTGAATTGAATTGAAAGCCTTTATTGTCATTGTACTTCGCAATACAACAAATTTCAGAGTGCTATTCCACTGGGTACAAACAGAAAATAAATAAAAATTACTCAATAAAAAAAACATCAACACTACATCAAGTAAAAATACTTAATCTACAGTGAGTGTTGGCAGATTGTGGGGGTGTCAGGCAGCCGTTGTCTCAGCATTTAAATTAGTCTTGGTCGCACCATCATGTGAGTCGCAGCCTACATTAGAATAAAAAGAGGCTTGAACAGTGGATTTTGTGGTAATTGTGTGGTCCGACAGTAAACTATACTTTGATACCATGAACTTATTCAGTCTGCACATTAATGCTGATCACCAGACTGTTTGAATGTTTGTATTTTATTCATATTTTTCACTTTAATAATGACAGTGTGAATAGTTTGATACTCTTGATGAAATCTATCTTTTGTATTTGTGATTTTTCTTCTGCTTCTCTCAAAGTTAAGCTATAAATCAAACCGTACAATAACAACCTGTATTCACTGTGGCTCCTATCTCTCATGTTTTTACTATTTATCTTCATTTCAGGCTGCCCTGGTGAACTGTGATGATTGTACAAAATGCAACCTGCAACGAAAGGCTGGCAGAATGTTCTCTGAGCCAAGGTTTGCTCATCAGTGCCCCTGGAGTCCAGGGTATGCACTGCAACTACAACCAGGCCATTTCTAGTGGTCAAATTCAGAGCTCAATATCTTGTTTTTTTAACCCTGTTTGGATAAAGACTAGCATTACTGTGACCCGAATGACCGATAATCTACAAAAACATCCTGCTATTATGACAGTTACTTATGGAAATACGCAATGAACTGTTACAAATTGCATTAAAATGTAAATGTGTCCTCCTTTAAATATTTTACAAATAAAAACAGATTGCATAAAAACATAGTTTTGTCTTCTTATTGCAAACAGAAGCTGTTTTTACACATTAAATCCTGATAATTTCTTCCCCCTAGACTTTGTGTTACATCCCTCCAGGTCTTCACACCTGCAGAAAAATCCTGAAAATGTCCAGATTTTCCTGAGTGATTTGCAGGCTTTAATGCAAACAGACACAGACACACACAGGCAGCTGCATGAATGAACACAATCATCAGGGTTTTTACCTAGACTTAACCCTTTATCTACCCTGCTTCCCTCCTGGTATCTTCACCTTCCAAATCCCATAGAGAAATGACATGCTACCTGCAGGAAACCCTCCTTAAAATTTTCTCTGAATTTTAAGGAAGGTTGCATTTTTTAGGGCTGCATGTGTGAAAACTGCTTGCTTGATATATATGTCTCACCAAAAAAATTAAGTTCAAGATCATTTTCTTTAAAAAGATCTTCCTTTTTTTTCCATCATGAGACATAAACATTTTAGTCTTTACTTAGATTATAAGTAACCTCATTTTTTAAATTACAATCATTTAATCATTGAAATTTAAAATTAAGATTGAGTTTGACCTTCAGACCTCTGAGCTGCAAAACCAACACTTTTTCTAATATCTAATCATTTTTCCACAAAGTACACAGCACAAAATGAAGTAAAACACAAGATCTGAATTCATTTCAATGCTTTTATTATAAATTCCTCAACAATTACATTAAATGAAATCTCACAAATGCACAAAGGCCTTTCAGTTAACCCTTAAACTCCTAGCTCAACCATTAGGTAGACCTTTCTTTGTATTTGTGCTGATACATCTATTGAATTGTAAAAACCAGATAAGGATGTGTGAGATCAGTCCAGAGAAACATGTAGAGCTGAGTGTATATTCAACATTTTGTAATACCAGGAACTTGACAAAAATAAATAACTTAATACAATTAAAACAACTATTCAGTGTTTAAAAAAGTAAATAAAACAAAATATATAACACAATAAAATACAATAAAAATTCTCTACTAGACGTTTAAGCTGAGTGTTTTCATGGGAAGCTTACAAAGCCAATGCAATTGAAAATAAAAAAAATAAATACATTTTAGAACTGTCACTGCTTTCTCAGTGATACATTGATTGTTTTTTCATCATATAAACCTCAAAAATACTGAACCATAACAGCTTTTTCAGCACTAAACCAACCAAGATTATACTTTGTGGAGAGGGCATCAGTAAAACAAGTTCATATTAAAATAAAAAAAAAAAAAAACTGAATAAAAAACTGTCATATTTACTACGTTTTAAATTTACATTAATCTTTGTCAGTTCAATCTTGGTTTTATTGCTTTGCATTTTTTTTTCATAAATCATTTTGATTGTTTTTTTTTTTTTACTTTAGCCATATTGTGCAAGGAGGTTATTTTTGTTTTAGGTTATTGTTTTGGTCGGCATTTGTTTGTTAGTTTATTTTTGTGAAAAGGATAACATAAAGTTATGAATGGATTTTGATGAAATTTTCAGAGAATGTTCATCATGGTACATGAACGAAGACATTCAATTTTGGTGGTGATCTGAATCCAGATGTGGATCAAGGAATTTTTTAAAGGATTTTTTTGCATTGCGAGTTAGGGCAGTTTTCCACAGTTCCACTAATAACTCAGGAAGCAATCAACGGATTTTGATTACATTTTCAGGCAATGTTGGTCATGGGACAAGGGAGAGGTGGTTATGTTTTGGTGATGATCCGAATCCAGATGTGGTTCCAGGATTTTTTTTCAAGGATTTGATAACAGTGGAGCAGTTTTCCTCATTTTTGACAATAACTCACTGACAATGTTGGGAATGACTTGGCAGAGGTTTGCAGTCTCAGAGCACTTCCAGTTATTATTATCTGCAATATTACTTTCTAATATTTTTGTTGATCACTTTTTCTGCTCCCACGTAAAGCACTTTGAGCTATTATTGATTATTTTATCCATGTTCTGAATAAATAAAGTTTGTTTTATTGATTGATTAGATCAACATTTTAAGTGGTTTTATTGTACGTTTCAACATTCCATCAAAAATGTGAACAATTTCCCAGCTTAAACAATTTACAGACAAGTAAAAGCGTGTGTCATGTCTTAACCCAGTAAATTTCGGGGGTTGCTGCATGTTTAATGAGTGTCCTCGTCCGTCCATGTGATGTCTCACCACTGAGTGCTGGTATCTTTATTATGTGGTATCTCAGATGGAGCTCTAAAGAGGTTATAATTTCATTCAATAGGTAAGAAAATAAGGTCGTATTAGTTTTAGTGTCCTATTAAACCTGAATTTACCACGTGCATATTAACAACGAAGTGCTTGAACTGTATTTCTGTTATTTTGCACCCACAGCCCCGTGCCTCGTTCAACAGCCTTCCCTCACCGCCTGCAGGCATCTTTCCTGCTTTAACCCGTCTCTGTACTCCTCCTGCCCCCCAGCTCACAAAAACACGAGCCTCTTGCTGCAGCAGCCGTCTGTCCCCCTGCAGCATTACGCATGTTGACCACAGACAGCTGATGTTCCTCTCTGTTCCAGTGTCATATATGACTGTCTGTGAATATCCCAGCACCTGAAATATGATCTGTGTGACAGCTGCAGCGCTGTTTGCACAGTGACAGGCGCGCGTCCGGCTGCAGCTCCGGCTGCTCTGGTGCTGAAAACAAACGGCACATGCGCTTCTCAGCGTGGATGTAGAGAGCCGTTTGTGGGCAGATAACGAAGGCTTTGTCGTTTCTGACGAACAGTATCCCTTTTATTTCTATTTTTGCTTTAAATTTCGCACTGAGGACAGAGGATCGTTTGTGCTGCTACTGCCGGAGGCTTGGTATCTGGAGAGGGGATGAGGGGGTCTTCGACCTGTGGGGGGCTCAGGTCTGGACACGCATGGAGGCAAACGCCCATCCTGTTTATGACTATGTGTTGTAGTGTAGCTAGGACAAAAACAAAGACACTAGCTCTGCGATAAGGGGAACAGGATTGTCATTTTACGCTCTGCTTGCAGCTGCTGTCATAATTTGCATGGGGGTTTATTTTGGGGAAAACAGCTTCAACTGCCGGCGCAGTCATCCTCATGACGAAGAATCAGCTGGATTTGTCCGCAGGGGTTGCATTTGATGATTTCTTCAATATTCGAGTCTAAATTTAATCTCGAAAAGCCTGGAAAGAGGACCAGAACAGAGCGAGCAGAGGGACTGCAGTGGCGCACAGGGTGAGTGTTGGCTTTGACAATTTCATGGTTATTGTTGGTCAGATAGGTGGTCAATTTAACTGTGAGCAATACCACAGCTCTGCCTCTTAAATTGCATAAATTTTAAGTAAAACAGCATTAAAATAAGTTTAATTATTAGCTTTTCTGTCAGCAAAGCCAGTTGCGCCATTTGGCACAGTTTCTTTGCTGCAAATTCTCTTACATGGACCAATAATTCCAATTTCTTTTGGTTCAGCTTTTTAAATCTAAGTTTATTTTGTAAGATTTGAACAGAATTATTATTTAATTTACCTTTCCTGTTGGATGAACTGTCTATTTCCTCTGCTTTAGCCTTGGGAAAGCTCCCTGTGCCTTTGGATACACCTGCGCACTTTTGGAGATGCCCATTTGGATCCACAGTGGTCCTTCTGCCTTATTGGACCCTGCGCGCTTGAAAATATTTTTCTTCGCATTTTGTCGGTATATTCCAAAAGAAAAGGGTCTCTTTGACTCAAAAATACCCCCATGTGCCATTTATAATCTGTTAAAGATGCTCCAGGGCCTGGCAAACGCTCCAAAAGCGAGAGAAAGAGTCCTAAAGTTCTGTTGCGCACAGACTGACAATTACGTTTCTGTATCAGCTGTATGGCTGCTGGATGGACCAAAATAAGTTGAAAATACGGGGGTAGAACATGTTGCTTATGAGGAGTGAGTTTTGCTAATTTGGGCCTACAGAATATAATTTTAAGAATTAATTTTGGAGCTCAAGTATGTGTGCTGCCAACAGGGCCAATTTTGGGCTCCAGGGGCTTTCTGGGGCCTTAAAAAAAGATGAGCTTCAATTTGGACACCCCTACACATTAGACATACATGGAAGTGTCCTTTTTTGCAGGGATTGCTGGGAAGAAGAAGGAGGCTGACGAGGTTGGAACTCTGAAGTGAGAGGTTTAGGCAGAGCCAGAGCCTAAAAGGTAAGCAATCCTCTCTCCTACTCTGCCTTTAAGTGCCTAATGTTGGCTGGTGGGGTGATTTAGACGGTATAATCGACATTTAGACGGAGAAATTGAAGTTTTGAGGTGTATTTTGGTATATATTTGGTGTATTATAGAAGGGAGGGTCAAGGCATTATGGTGTGCATTAACAAGGAAATATGGAGGCACGGCTAGGGGGAGCCATAGCTGGGCAGGAAGGCAGCTGTCAGGCCCTGTGCTGTTACAGAGGGATGTTCGGCTTATTTTAGGACTTGCAGACATGAAGAAGTCCGGAAACGTCTTCATTGTTGAATGCTTGTCCTTATTTATGTCCATATTGTCTGAACATTAGCCTAAGGGGTGTACACTTCCCCAGAGAGGAGCATACAGGCTGAGAACTGTAAATACAGACAGAAAACATACAAAAGTGGAAGAAATGTCGCCAAAAAAGACATTGAAACGTAAAATATATCGTCAAAGGAGAGTTACAGAAGTTTAAAATGTGCATATTTGGGTTAGCATTAGCATATCTGTGATTTAAAGAAACATTCAAGATGGCTTCCACTGCAGTCAAGCAGGTGAGGGAAACTTCCTGATTAGACTTCATGATGACTTTGTGATTTTTTCAAAATTCAATAAAGTTTAATGTTTAAATAGGATTAATTAAACTTGAATCCACTTGAAGGTTGTTTTAATGTGAATGTACATGAATGAAGAGGACACAAACTAAAGCATGAGACTTTTCTGACTGAAGTGGGTGTGTTGTTGTGGCATGTGTTTTATTTAAAGGCCATGAGACTGCTGAGCTGTGATTGCTCAATTCTTATTATATATTTAAGCATGAATATAATCATGTGTCTCACTTATTGGCACTTTATCAACAAATTTATGCAAGTATAGCACTAATGCAAC
Source organism: Cetoscarus ocellatus (assembly GCA_037902135.1). NCBI lineage: Eukaryota > Metazoa > Chordata > Actinopteri > Labriformes > Labridae > Cetoscarus > Cetoscarus ocellatus. Next base: position 42,164 of record JBAMNC010000907.1, on the reverse strand, counting down.
CATAACTTGCCTCTTAATTAGCTTAACATAGCTCCAATTGCTCAAACTTACTTATTTATGCACTTAATTTTAGGTTTAAAGTCAATTTAGCACTGACTATATCCCCACAAAGGGTTAATTTTTTGTTTTGGAATAAAATATACCAGCAGGAAGACGTTTCATGAATAAAATACATATACCTTATGACAAAGGTGGCTCACATTGTTAATATCATGAAGAACTTTTATGTTTAAATTGATGAAGGAAGGAAATTTCTGCTAAAATAGCAATATTAACCCTTTCATTACCTGCGTCGAGCCTTGCAGGATGCGTATCACACTGAAACGTGGCAGGATTTTGGTTGTAAGGCAACATCTGTGAAAACAAAGAGGAAAAGAAAGAAAAACAGGAGACATCAGTGAAATAAAGTGATGCTTTTGTAGCTTTCAAGCACATTTAAACAAGAAGTAAATGCTTCACATGTTGAGGTAATTCAAGAAGCAGAGAATTTCACAGTTATATAAAAAGGTTGTGACTCAGATCTCAAATAGTTAGATTGTGTTGTATTGTGAATTAATTCTGCAAAACAAACATTTGAAGAACACTGTAAGGACATTTTCTGCAAATATTGCTTTATTTTTGATAATTATAGGAAGCAAATATATTCCTATGAAAAGCAAGCAGCTCCTAGGCGATCTGCTTAGAATATGTAAACTTATGAAAAAAAATCTTTAAAACAAACATTTAAAAAACACTTTATGGAGCTTTTGTGTCCTCGTGTATGATATTTTAACCATATGTTGCAGCAGTAGCTTTTTAAAGAGGAAATACACTCATCTTTAGTTGATTTTATGCAGCTAAACATAGAATTTAAAGTTATCCAGAAGATAAAGGGTTAAATCCTGCTGCTGTGCAGTCTCTGCTCTCAGTCCACAGTGGTGGTGCTGAAATAAGAGGGAGGAAAACACGAGCGTCTTTGTCATTAAAGGTAAAACACTGCCCTCTTTGGTGGACAGAGGTAACTTAGAGCAGAAAGCAAAACAGAAACACGGATGCAGTCCTTTTCTCCCTGATGAGTGTGTGTTTCAGAGCCTGTTTGTACCTCCAGCTCATGTCACATGTTATTTTGGTCCTTAGTGTTGACACAACACCAGTGTTATCTCTGTGACTGTGCTGTGGTCTCTGAGTGTCTGGAGGGCGGGGGGGGTTTAGTAATGAGGTGGTCCTGATGCTGTCCACTCCCATTTAGCCGACAGTGGTCATATCAAAGTACTTTTAAGCTTTAAAGGTTTGAGTATTTCAACTTAATGATACCGTGTTGTATTTTTGCCCATAAGAGGGAGAACACCGTCTAAAATGAACAAATATATTGGAAGTATTTCATCCACTTGTCTAAGAATAACCAATAAATATTCTTATCTTATTTGTGATGAAATTAGACAAACATGTTGGCAACACTTGAGGAGGTATATAGAGAAGGCAAGAATCCTGCTTCATGTCTATTTCATTTTTCTTTTCAAATGTTTCCAGCCTTTTTCGTGCAGTTCAGATCAGTGTCTCTCAGCTGTTCTAGTCTCAGGACCCACCACCACCTCCTTAAAAAAAGACCGTAGTTCAAAAGTCCCAAAATGTTGAACAGACTTGAATTCTTTGGATCAAACTTGGAACCGTGCTGTGAGATGTCAACACTAACTGCAGCACCATTGTGCAGACCCAGGGCTCCAGGACTTAATGGATATGTTTTAAAATCTGATTACCATGAAAGCCATTTGAGGAAATGCAGTATTCATTTTTATTCCTCTGTTTCTTTGATAACATCTACATTTGAGTAGTTTTCTAGAGATCTCAAGACATAAACCCATGACCAAAGGACATCCATCTTTGTTATCCAATGATAACAAGATCAATTGACATTTTGAAGAAACAAATAACAAATGAAACATTGTGACTCCAGTACATCATAGACTCTTTGCCACGATTTCTGTAGGCACTCATCTGCAACCCACTAAAACCAGCTCTGCTGCCCACCTTTGGGTCCTGACCTACAACTTGAGTAGCCTTGCACGGCAGCTGTATCTGCCTGATTTAATGTCTGTAATCAGGCAGATCCATCTTACCAAGCTCCCAATCTACAACGACCCCAATGGCCCAATCAGAGTCATTTAAGCAGGAAGAGCTCTCTTAGTGCTTTTGTAGTCTGAAAATAATTTGAAACATATATCTTAAATTTGATGCTGGCCTATGACTGTAACATGAGGTCCCTTGAAGCACGAGGCCTTTCCTCCTTTGCCCAATAAAACAACCTCCTAGGACCACAACATACATGCTGAGCTTAAACTGACTAAGAAGCATAATGGAGGACATCAGGACTCTTAACAGATGACGCTGGACCTATTGTGACTGACTCTCCTGCCCTGTTTTTATGCTCATGGTAATGAGAAAAAAACTGTATTCCCTCGCCATTTTAACATTTTACCACACTCCTCAGCTCATGTAGTTCTTATTTAAACATTAAAACTGTGCCTCAAAATTAGCATGAAACATCACAATGTTTTGAACAGTGACCGATGTTACATAACAAACAAGTCTTACAGGTCAGTCACCCGTGACATTTTTTGTTTTCACGCTGTTTTCAGCTCCGAGTTTCAGGAGGTAACGCCCTTTAGCTGCTGCCTGCTAGCTTCTCGACACGCTGCTGCTGAGGAGCTATCAGCTCAGCCCATAGAAACACACACAGAGCGAGATGGTGCTGAAAAAGGCTGCTGAGTGGAGCTGTGACAGACTGAGGCAGAGAGGATGTTAACTCTTTCACTGCTGGAAACAAGGAGCTAAAATCTGCTCCTGCTTCAAAGAGACAGAATGAACCAAGTCAAACTTCTGTGTTCTGTTTCATTTTTGTTTCTTAGTTCTTAATTTCTGTTTGTCTTTTGTTTCAGGAATCATCTTCAGACGGACCAGAATCCATTTCTAAACCAAGAGGACACTCTTGTGTGAGCTTCAAGGGAAGAATTTGATGTAAGAAGCCACAAATGTCCCATCAACATCTCACAGTTTAATTGTCTTTGAAGACCTTTTGTTGTTCGTGGCTGCCCAAACAGTCTAAGAACATTTAAGGCTGAACAGAGCTGAAATAATGCTTACTCCACTGATTTTATTGAAGGATAGCACCTGGAGGTGCATCATCTTTTTCTCAACGGAGTAAGAAGATAAATACAGATACAAAAATACAATCCAGCTAGACTTTACAGCTCTCCTTTCCCCAAGCCTTCCCCATCCAACCCTCTGCTCTCAGCTATCGAAAAGTACAGCAAGAGGAACAATGTCTAACAGTATGAGTAGTAAAATAACATTACGTTTGGTTATCTATCATTATTTATTTAATAATTAAATTTTAATGTGAATATTGTGAGGTTGAGCTTGAACTGTATTTCTCTTGTAGTCTTTCAGTTGTCTTATAGAAGTAGAGATGGCTGATACATTATCTGTAAAAGTGCTGGTCAAACCTGGCCTGGTGACTGCAAAAATATATTTTTATCAAATGTTTTATTATCATATGAAAGTGTAAGGATTTAGCAGAAAAGTCTGTCCTTGGTAACTGTTTACTGATACAGTGTTTCCTGCAGTGCTTTACGGTGAAGGCCTCCACCTGGCAAAGTGCCGAATCCATCTGAACTAGCACTGCAAAAAATAATATTGATAATAACTTTTGTATCTGTATTTATAGTTTAAGATTATATTTAGGGATGAACAGTAGTATCAGTAAGACATCCATATTGGCATGTAATTGGTTCAAAAGCTAGCTATTGGTGTATTTTAGCCTATTTTTTGCATCAAGTTTGTGGAATTTTTGCATAATAATCTTAAATTGAAAGTATAAGCTCCCAGAATAGGGCCAGTTGTCTGTCAGCGGGTTAGTAACTTTGTGTTTTAGATTTCAAAAGGTTTATGAAGCTTAATATTATTGTTGCTGTCAAAAATACATTTTTCCATATAACGTAGGTGTGATTTAAAAATAACTTGTTTCTGTCTCTTCTAAATGTCAAGTAAGTTTTGAAATTTCAGCATATTGGCAAAAATCCAAGTTATATTATGATTTGGTAAACTCCTTATCAGGGCAGACAAGGAGACAACCCAAACATCCAGTAAATCCAAAGCACATGTGCCTGCAGTAGACGATGTCTTGATGACTGTCTCTTAAATATGACACATTACGCTGCAGAGTGATGAATAATGTGAAAAATCAATTCCTTAACTGGTGATTGTATGCAGACTAAGAGTGAAATTAGTAAGTTCCATGTTTCATGGCATTTTACCTTTCTTCAATGATAAACAAAAGACCTGTAAAGAAAACCTCCAGGGGGATTATGGGGTATCTGTCTAGAAAATAAACAAGACTTTAAACCATAACTGGATCACTTTACTTTAGGAAACTCAAATGCTCTCACTTTAAAAGCATTTAAATTAGCCCTGCTATAATTGCCTTTGCATGCCCTTAAGTCTCTTTGTAAAGCAGCAGAGACTAAAATCTTTCCAGCATTTGCTCCTTTATTTGCCTTAAGCTTCAAAATAATTGGATCCTACACTACCCATAATGCAATGTAATGATGTATTTTTAATTACATCCTTAAAGCCTTTAGTGCCTCGTGTATTAAAAACCTACATCAACATTTTTAGTTGTACTCCTTTGATGTTTTCACAAATGTAAAAAAAAATTAAAACATTTTTATCCTGCATGCACCCAGAAATAAATCTTAAAGGGATATACAAAGTTTTTTTTTTGTTTGTTTTCGTGTCTTGCCACACTCCTGAGTCCAAGACAAGCAGATAGACACCATTCTTTTGGCTGTGCGTGCAGTAACAAGGAAGAGACGGGCTGAGCTTGCCCACTGCTAATTAGCTTAGCTCAAACACTGGGAGTCAGTGGGTATTGTTAGCTTGCTTCTGCCTACAATCATCAGATAAACTCATCAACTCTAACGTGTCCTGTGTGCTTGTTGTGACTTGTTTTTTACAGTGTTATGTTATGTTATCTTCTACTATCATTGCAAAAGACAACGAGCGCAGTTTGTTCATGTGGCAAAGTCTGCAAGAACCAGCATGGCCTGAAGATCCACCAGGCCAGAAAGAAATGTTTGACGGGGAAGCAGGTGGTGCAACGCACAGGTCCAGTACCTGGTGAGACGCAGGAGGAGCCCGGCCAGGAGTCAACCCACAGTGCCCAGACCCTCCATGCTCCACAAGCCCCTCCCTGTACCAGACATTCCGAACATCGCAGGGTCTTGTGGCCTGGTGCCACCAAGGAAGGCGAATGGCTCCAGTTTGACAGAGATCTGGATCAAGTCCTTGAAGCGGCCGCAAGGGGAGACGCAGACCAGAAGTTGCGGACGATGTCTGCAATGACATCAGCATCGGTGCTGAAAGGTTTGGCATAAAGGAACAACAGCCAACCAGAGGTCCAGGGGAGCCAAACAGACGGGAGGTGAAGATCAGCCAGCTTCGGCAGGAGCTCAGACTGCTTGGGAGGCAGTTTAAGCAGGCAAGGGAGGAGGAAAAGGCTGGGCTGTCAGAACTCCGCAACATCGTGAGGAAAAAACTCCCCACCCTCCGTCGTGCCGAGTGGCACAGGAAAAGGGGCAGGGAGAGAGCCAGGAAACGTGCAGCCTTCATCTCGAACCCTTTTGGTTTCACCAAGAAGATCCTCGGGCAGAAAAGAAACGGCCACCTCGTGTGCACTGAAGATGAGGTCAGCGAATACCTCAGAGCCACCTACAGTGACAGCGCTCGAGAAGAAGATCTTGGGCCATGCAAGACCTTGATAACTCCGCCAGAACCCACCACGGCATTTGACACCAAGGAGCCAACTTTGAAAGAAGTCGAGCAGGTTGTCAGAGCAGCTAGATCGAGCTCAGCACCAGGCCCCAGCGGAGTGCCGTATGTTGTCTTCAAGAGATGCCCCAGACTCTTGAAGCGACTATGGAGGATCCTCAAAGTCATCTGGAGAAGGGGGAAGGTAGCACAGCAGTGGAGACATGCAGAGGGTGTCTGGATTCCAAAGGAGGAGAACTCAAGCACCATCGAGCAGTTCAGGATCATCTCACTCCTCAGTGTCGAGGGCAAAATATTCTTCAGTATCATTGCCCGGCGCATGACGGAGTTCCTCCTTAGAAACAGCTACATCGACACCTCTGTGCAGAAGGGGGGAGTTCCGAAGGTCCCAGGGTGCATCGAGCATACAGGAGTCGTCACCCAGCTGATCCGGGAGGCACGGGAAGGTAAAGGAGACCTGGCAGTCCTTTGGCTAGACCTCGCCAATGCCTACGGGTCCATTCCACACAAGCTGGTGGAAACTTCGCTTGACCGACACCACGTTCCAGGTAAGATTAGGGACCTCATACTGGACTACTACAGCTGTTTCAGCGTGAGAGTCACTTCCGGAACGGTAACATCTGCATTTCATCGGCTCGAGAAAGGCATTATCACTGGATGCACCATTTCCGTGATATTGTTTGCCTTGGCCATGAATATGCTGGTGAAGTCAGCAGAGGTGGAGTGCAGAGGCCCGCTCACCAACTCAGGTACGCGGCAGCCCCCCATCAGAGCATTTATGGATGATCTGACAGTGACTACAACATCAGTCCCGGGATGTCGATGGATCCTTCAAGGCCTCGAGCATCTCATTAACTGGGCCCGGATGACCTTCAAGCCAGCAAAGTCCAGTTCCCTGGTGGTGAAGAGGGGGAAGGTTACAGACTTGTTTCGCTTCTCACTTGGAGGCACCCAGATTCCATCGGTGGGAGAGAAGCCAGTCAAGAGCCTGGGCAAGATCTTTGACTGCACCTTGAAGGATACTGCAGCACTCCAAGCAACATCAGAGGAGTTGGGAACCTGGCCGACAGCTGTGGATAAGTCAGGGCTACCAGGTAAGTTCAAAGCCTGGATTACCAACATGGCATCTTGCCACGACTCCTCTGGCCTCTGCTGGTCTACAGTGTGCCAATAACCACCGTTGAGGGCTTCGAGAGGAAGGTAAGTTGTTTCCTGCGGAAGTGGTTGGGCTTACCGCGAAGTCTCAGCAGCATCGCTTTGTACGGGAGAAACAACAAACTGAAACTGCCCTTCAGTAGTGTGACGGAGGAGTTTATGGTTACCCGAGCTAGAGAGGTGCTGCTGTATAGGGACTCCAGTGACATCAAAGTCTCCTCGGCCGGCATAGAAGTAAGAACTGGCAGGAAGTGGAAGGCTCACGAGGCAGTGGACCAGGCTGAGTCCCGCCTGCGACACAGGGAGCTGGTGGGATCAGTGGCTTCCGGCCGTGCAGGCTTCGGGAGCAACCCAAGACCTCACTACATCAAGGCCCAGGGAAAGGAGAGGCGTCAGCTGATCCAGCAGGAGATCCGAGCCGGGGTGGAGGAAGCCCGCTGTAGTAGGACAGTAGGGATGCGGCAACAGGGGGCGTGGACCCGATGGGAGGAGGCAGCTGACTGGAAGATAACGTGGACAGAGCTATGGCGATCTGAGCCACACCGGATCAAGTTTCTGATCGAGTCGGTGTACGATGTCCTCCCAAGCCCATCCAACCTCTTCCGCTGGGGCTTGGCCGAGAATCCACTGTGCCCTCTCTGCCAGAGAAGTGGATCGCTGGAGCACATCTTGAGCTGCTGCCCAAGGGCACTAGGAGAAGGGTGCTATCGCTGGCGCCATGACCAAGTGCTGCGGTTTATCGCAGAGGTCATCAGCACAGGGATCTCCACCAGCAAGCACCAGCAACCATCAAGGCAGTCAATCGCCTTTGTTAGAGCCGGAGAGAAGCCACAGAGGAGCCAGAACCAAGCAGGAGGGCTGCTGGCATCAGCTCAGGACTGGCAGCTGAAAGTTGACCTAGGGAAACAGCTCAGATTCCCAGAGAACATCGCAGTGACAACACTCAGGCCAGACATAGTCCTGGTGTCAGAAACAACAAGGCAAGTGGTCCTGTTGGAGTTGACTGTTCCCTGGGAAGACCGGATGGAGGAGGCCTTTGAGAGGAAGAGGGCTAAGTACGAGGAGCTGGCAGGCGAGTGCCGGGGCAGGGGATGGAGGACCCGATGCAACCCCATCGAGGTCGGGTGTAGAGGATTCGTGGGCCAGTCTCTCGTCAGGGCACTCAAGATGCTGGGAGTGAAGGGACTGCAAACAGAAGAGCCATCAAGAACATCACAGACGCAGCAGAGAAGGCGTCCAGATGGCTGTGGATCAAGAGGGGAGATCCGTGGACCGTAACAGCTACTTAGACACAAGCCGGGGACTGATCAACCCCGGCTGGGTCACCTGGGCGAGGGTGTCTGATGTTGTGAGACCCGAAACACCCAATGAACCCAGGATACATCACTGATGATGTGTCTAAGTTGCACCCATGTGTATATTAGAACATTATCTTCTTCTACTCATAAACAGAGGCTTTTTTTTGTTGACCTACCAAAAAAGCATGTGAGCTAGAGATGTGACATTAGCAAACAAGTCAAATTTTTTGAACAGCTCTTTTAAGTGAACGATGAGAACCAATTCGCAGTTGTGGGTGAGCCGTTTGTTTGCGAGTCATTCTTAAAGCAAAAAGCCTGCAAATTTAGGAATGGCTCACAAACGAAAGGTTCACTCACAACTTTGAATCGGTTTTCATCTTCATTTAACAAAACTGTTCGAAAGACTCGACTCATTTGGGAACGTCACATCTCTATCACAAACCACCGCAGAAGCTGGTTGAGGTTTTCAAGTAAATGCGTTTTTTTGAGTTTCTTTAGAGACATGAGTTCTGCCTTTTATGTAAAGAAGAAGAAACACAGGAAGGTTTATATGATCATATTTTACTGTTACATGTTTTATCACCAAAACTTAATTCATTCTAAAATTCTTTAACCTTTAATGTTGTGAGTCACAGATAGGGCTTCACAAAATATCTCTGTTACATCACAATTGCAATGTGCACATTAGCATGAGGTACCACGTCAGTCATGTAACTTTCGTTTGACGAAAACCAAAACCGAAACTTTTCTCGTTTCCTAAACTGTCTACTCTTAAAGTATGTCAGAGATCGCCATCAGTATGTTTTCTTCGAGACCACATATCATCAGCGTCATTGTGTTACCAGCACCTAGGATGTATCAGCAACAGACAACACTCATTATGAAACAGCGGCGCTAAAATGACAGACTTTAAACTGATTTAGTTCTTTCTGTTGACTCTGTTGATCATAACTTTGAGAATGCTGTTAATATGGGTCTTCAGTGAACATCTTACTAAAGGAACAAAGAGGTAAAATACTGCAATGTTTTTTTTTTAGATTAGTTTTGGGGCATTTTTGTTCCTTTACTGACAGGAGAGAGAAAGAGTGCCAATCACCCTGCCAAACCAGCACCTCTGCAATATCATTTTTAGGGTTCCCACGCATCCTGGAAAATGATTGACCAATTGTCCAGTCATGGAAAACATGGAAAATGAGAAAAAAAGTAAAATGTCCTGGAAAAGCTAGAATTGTCCTGGAAAATTATTTATCCTCCCTCTGCTTCTCTTGACCTTGTTAGTGAACACAAACAGGTTAAATAATTCACGCACAGCCTTCAAGTCTCTTCTCCTTAAGTTGAGCTGCAGAGTTTCTCTGCCTCGAGCCGGCCAGCCTGTGCAGCACCCGCTACCAGCCAATCAAATTTATGTCCCCCCAGAGCAGTCCCGCTACCCCGTGTTTCCATGACTTTGTCTCTAGATTTACAAACTTTTCAGACCCAACTAAGGACTTATGTTTTCCAAAGAAGTGCCCAAAACTGGCGACTTTCAGTTGAAGATTGTTGCTATGTTGTATATGGAGTGTGAGGTTTTTATCTCCTCTCTCTGCCTCCTCTGCTGAGTGACAGACAGCAGAGCAGCTAAGAGCTGTAGAGGGCTGAAACGTCTCTGAGTGATTTCAGTAGAGCCACAGCGACCGTGACAGGGACAGCTTTGAGATAGCAGCAATTAACGGGTAGTCTCACTTGGCCCCGTTTCACTCAGTATCTCACACTGTTCAAGAAAATATTTGAATGAATGGGAAAAAATGTCATTAGAAATTCAGCTCTATTCAAATGCTGTATAACGTGTGTGCATAGAGAAGAGATTAGCAACTTTTCATGCAGTTTTTAGCTACTTTCTAATGAAAGTACTTGTCAACACCTGTGTGACATCCTGGAAAAATCCTGGAAATAATTTCTAGAAAAGAGTGGGAACCCTGTTTTTACCCAGCATCCTCCAGCCCTCGTCCCAAAGGTATGTAGCACTTAAACAGAGTGCTGATTTTTTTCTGTCTTTGTCCCACAGATGGACACAGACAACATGATGGACGAGGAGATCATCGAGGACAGGACCAAGCTGAAGCAGGGTCTCTGCAAAGTGCTGCAGTGCGTGGCCACCATCTCCTCTGCCGCCGCTGTGGTAAACCCCATCTTTGGTGTGGCTGGTTCCCTGATCCGTGTGGTGCTCCACCACATTGACGACGAGGACATCCGCACCCTGAAGCGCGAATTTGGCTCGGTGAATAAAGGGCTCGACCAGCTGTCCCAGATCAACCGCAACACGCTGGTCCAGATCAAGAAGGAAACGCTGGACGGCCAGTACAGCTGCGTGGAGGAGAACATCAAGAACCAGTTCAGGAAGTTCATGGCCATGGTGGAGGCAAAGCCGGAGCACCGCGAGGGCAGGAAGGAAGACTTTGAGGAAAGCTACGCCAATGACTTGGGAGACCAGAACCTGCACACGCTGTATGACGGCGTAGTGGGCAAGCGTAAGCTCTTCAGCCGGCCGATCCTGGAGGTGTACCTGAAGCACTCACAGGGAGACCGCCAAACTATGGAGCGACTCTGCACGCGCCTCACCTACCTCTTCTGCATCGGCCTCATCGCCCTCATGGGCTACGCCGCGTGCATTGGAGACGATGAGGAGGGTCTGAGCGAGGAGTGGGCAGAGAAGATGGAGCACGTGCAAGAGAAGATGCAGGAGGCTCTTCGTAGGTGCCACTGAAGAGGAAGCACGAGAAGGAGCTTCTTGTTCTCAGCACTTCTGCCTTTCCTTCAGTTTCAGGACCCTCGTGTCCACATTCCCTCTGTAACCCTGATGTCTTCCTCTTTCTTTCTCTCTTCTCAAGCACTTTGTTGACATCTACTCCACTGTCTGAATCTTTAGTGGTATGAACATCAGTAGATCACATGGATCATTCTTTCTGTGTTTTCTGCCACTTCCCTGAATATAAACAGGCTTTGAGCCGCTGGCACGTAGAAGCCAACCAGATTAAAATGAAAAAATGAATCAATAACAGACTTAACATCACAGTTAGCTTTAATCACAAGTAACACTTCAAATGATGTTATAATTATTGATAAAATGGAGCACTATGGAGTGGGGATGATTCTCAATAATTTTACTGGTACCTGATTATACTGCCTGGTACCAGTAGCTCCAGCACTAGATTTGCTTCAGCCTCTGTTTTACTCCAGTTAAATAACAAAATATAGGAAAGCAGTAATGTCTGATGTCACATTTGAGTTGCTAAGACACTAACTTTACTTCTCATAATTTGATAAAGGATCTATTTAACTGAATATTTTATGTACAAGGCGAAATAAACAATCTTTACAACTCAGTGTTGTCAAGGGGAAACGATTCAGAGCATGTGAGCGGAGTGGAGCGATGAGATTTTCCGCTTCTCGCTCACAGAGTTGTTCCTTGCACCCGCTCATCCGCTCAGATCCGCACCATTCGCTCTATAAAAATATAGAAGCACATTGCATTCACTGGATAAAAAAATTAGGGGACTGCAGGTGACCTGCACTGAGGTCTGAGAGCTTTTGCGCTGTCCCCAGTGCTGATCCGAGTTATCAACATCCAATTTCCGACAGAGAACAGTGTGGGTGGCTGAGCAATTAATTACACGCAGATGCACTCTGTGTGAGACATGCTTTAGACGCTTGGTTTGAGCGGTACCAGAGCGAAATTGGAGCAGGATGGAGCGTAAGATAAGGTGACGCTCCAGCTTTTTTGAAAAATCCGCTCCGGCCAAAGTCCTTCTGCTCCAATCCCTGCTCGCTCTTGCTCCACTCCGCACACATGCTCTAAAATGATTGTATCTTAAGTTTTGACTTGGAAGCAGCAATGCTCAATCTGATAGCATTAGCATAGTTTTTACTATGTGTTAACATCAAGCTAACAAGCTCAGATGTACTTCACAATCCTTCTCAGAGAATTTTTGAATTCCCTTAAATTATTGACACTGACCTCTCAAAAAGCTTGAAATACTCATCTGTGGTTTTATTGGTACGTAACACTGTGAAATATATTTCACTCCTTTAAGAGCTGAACTTGTGCTGGAAAGTTAAAAAAACTTAGCACTACATATCAGGAAAAGTCACACTAATGATAGCTAACAGTTCTGTTTTAGTTTTAACGTAGAAACTTACTCAATTCATTCTTGTCACATGCACTTTGCTCGACACTGATATTGTTGCACAGACCACTGTGCACTTATGGCAGTTTTGAAATCACATTAATACACAGCAAGAGATCAAGTAGACTAAACTTGCTAAAATCCATCATCACAGAAGGAAATGTGTGGATTTAAAGAGAATCAGAGAGCGCGCTTGTGTTGCATTTATGTTAAAGTCCACTAGGGGAGCTGTGTATGCCACAATATCGTAGCAGCACCATCAGAGTAAGATATCAGCAAATCCAGACATCTCTACGTCTTCAAAGTTATGAGCATAAGTGATATTAATATTTAATCAGAAGCATGCACTACACATGATCCTTCTTCAGTGTGCAAAACATACAAAACAACCACACAAGTCCAAAAGATTGATCATCAGTTTACAGCTGCAGCTGCCAAATACAAACCTAATTTTATTAAACATTAAACTCTGACGCTGCTGTTCTGGGGTCTTTAATTTTCCTCTGTAACAAAAACAACTGAACACTAAAACCTGCAAAAGTCTGAATATTTGGAGCACTACATTAAGCACTTCACCAAAGAAAGAAACACTACATAATTGTTCGTAGATACTCGTGCGTCCAGAATAACTTTCAGTGTTTAAGTTTCATATATTTAGTTTTAAATGTTTTCAGAGGATGTCATACCGTCTCTCTTTCCTTGTGCTGTTCTCTCCCTTTTTCTGTTTGTCCTGCTGCCTTATAATAACGCTAAAGATGCACCTACTTGTTATATATATGTGTATAAATAAAACTATTAACTGGGTTTTTTGATGTAAGGCCATTTAGAGCATAAAAAAACAAACAACCCTCCAGTGACTTTTTTTCTGTTGTTTCATCATTAGGATATTTTTGTCTTTTGCTCTCATACACCCCTCCAACCAACAGTGCCTAAGTGTGCCATTCATTTTATATTATTTTTATTTTGTGGTTCTCTTTTCTTAATCATTTAAGTATTTTTGTGTTCAAGGCATTATGTTATAAAAAGTTAACAGGTGGGATTTTTTCACATCATATCTGTGAATGTTTTTTTATTTTATGAGTAGGACCAGGTTGGCTCTGTTCAGTATAAAGACCAGGCGAGGTTACAAATCAGACAAAATATTACAACAGCATCTGACAGTCATACAAAGCTTTCAGTCCAGTCAGTTTATATTTGTACTTATTTTCACACAGAAACATGTTGTTTTACTCATACATTCGATGACTAACTCTTCCTGTAACTGGTTTGTGATGCTGTGGCAGAGTAACATTAATGTTATTGTGACATTAGATTCACTGTGGCTGCATAAAGATAATATATTCACATGCTGGTGATTTAGAGGGTTATTAAATGAACCTCAAAGGCTTTTTACGAAATGTCATTTTGTGAATATGTTGCCTTATTTGTTATAAATCTCTGATGCCTGGTTGTACATGTACCACTACAATAAAAAAAGAGTGAATAATCATTTGAGATCTTAATTCTTTTGACCTAATAAAAAATGCTAATGTGGGGAATCCTGTGCTTTACTGCTGTTTCATCTGGGTGTGAAATATAGTAAGACTAAAGACATTACTATAACTATTATAATTCTAATGTCATTATCTCAATGATGCACTATCCTCATCTTACAAAATGAAAATATAGAAATATCTGTGTGTGTGGGGGTGTGTGTGCGCGCACATATCTGGCAGGACCAGACATCTTAATACAGCAATACACCACCTTTATCTTTTTTCAATTACATAGGCTTATTTGAACATTTTCACACTATTAAGAACCAAACATATATTAATTACCAAAGTTTCTAATCAGTGTTATTTAAAGAGTTCTCCATCAAAGACGTTTAGCCAACGGCACAAATAATAAAACTTACGCTCAGTCATAACACTGAACAATTGCTGTCAACCTGTGCCTTTATGCTGAACTACAAAAGAAAAATCTCCTGAATTTCTATTAAATATTGATATTAAACTATATATGTATATATATAAATATGTGTATATATATATATATCTATATATATCTATATATATATATGTATGTATATATATATATATATATATATATATATATATATATGCGCTGCATGTTTATATCATGTTCCTGTTTTCCTTTTTCCATCAAAAGTGTGAAATATAGGAGTCTCGCCTTAACGTTGGCTCTAAGACGACTCTTTTCCAACATGAATGAACAAAATGCGTAATAATGAAGTTGATGAACTCATGGCAAAGTTTACATTTTGAGCCCTTTGGGACAGATATTATGAAATAAAATTAAGTTCTTCCATTTGAACTTCAGGAAATTAGTTTCATTGTAAAAACAACTTGAACTACAAAACCCAAAACCAGTGAAGTTGGCACATTGTGTAAATCGTAAATAAAAACAGAATACAATGATTTGCAAATCCTTTTCAACTTATATTCAATTGAATACACCGCAAAGACAAGATATTTAATGTTCGAACTGAGAAACTTTATTTTCTTTTGCAAATAATCATCAACTTAGAATTTAATGGCAGCAACACATTTCAAAAAAGTTGGCACAGGGGCATTTTTACCACTGTGTTACATCGCCTTTCCTTTTAACAACACTCAGTAAACGTTTGGGAACTGAGGAGACCAATTTTTGAAGCTTTTCAGGTGGAGTTCTTTCCCATTCTTGCTTGATGTACAGCTTAAGTTGTTCAACAGTCCGGGGTCTCCGTTGTTGTATTTTACGCTTCATAATGCGCCACACAGTTTCAATGGGGGACAGGTCTGGACTACAGGCAGGCCAGTCTAGTACCCGCACTCTTTTACTACGAAGCCACGCTGTTGTAACACGTGCAGAATGTGGCTTGGCATTGTCTTGCTGAAATAAGCAGGGGCGTCCATGAAAAAGACGTTTGGATGGCAACATATGTTGCTCCAAAACCTGTATGTACCTTTCAGCATTAATGGTGCCTTCACAGATGTGTAAGTTACCCATGCCTTGGGCACTAATACACCCCCATACCATCACAGATGCTGGCTTTTGAACTTTGCGCCTATAACAGTCCGGCTGGTTCTTTTCCTCTTTGGTCCGGAGGACACGACGACCACACTTTCCAAAAACAATTTGAAATGTGGACTCATCAGACCACAGAACACTTTTCCACTTTGCATCAGTCCATCTTAGATGAGCCCTAACCCTAACCCTAACCCTGTTCACCTGTGGGATGTTCCAAATAAGTGTTTGATGAGCATTCCTCAACTTTCTCAGTCTTTTTTGCCACTTGTGCCAGCTTTTTTGAAACATGTTGCAGGCATCAAATTCAAAATGAACTAATATTTGCATAAAATAACACAGTTTCTCAGTTCGAACGTTAAGTATCTTGTCTTTGCTGTGTATTCAATTGAATATAGGTTGAAAGGGATTTGCAAATCATTGTATTCTGTTTTTATTTACGATTTACACAACGTGCCAACTTCACTGGTTTTGGGTTTTGTATATGTGCAAGCAGTATGGAGTACTTTTACGGTGCACTTTTCTAAGGTAATATTTTTGTGTCCTTTGAAAATAGATTTCTCAGAAAGCAGATGAGTGGCTGACTTGACCAAAGTCTCTCTCGTCTGTCTCTCCCGCATGCTTCAGACCCACTTGCATGCCACACTTCTGTGTTTGTACTTGTTTATGTACAAAGCTGTATGTGTTTCTGCTCTTGCAGGTGTTTTCTGGGTTGGATTCTTTTGGTCTTTTTTTGGGCCACTGAACAAATAATTTTAGAGTTGGAAAAAAATGCAAGTTTGTGAGAAAAAAAAAGGCATAATTCTGAGATTCAAGTCAAAATTGGGATTTATTTTTTCCTCAGAATTTTGACTTGAATCTCAGACTTCAGACTTTTTCACATACTTAAAAAAAATTAACCTGAAAGTGTTTTCAGTGGCCCTAATCCTCCTCCATAGCTCTGAACGTGGTGTGTCTTGAGTGGAAATCGTCTTGGAAACTCTGTTTTAAAGCAGTGTTTCTCAGCCAGGGGTCTGTGGACCCCTAGTGGTCTGTGGTATAATTGCAAAGGGTCCTTATAAATAAAATGTATTTCAAAAAAGTTCCTATGACATTTATAAAACTAGGATTATTTAACTCAAATATGACTGAGACCTTTATCTACCTAAACTACAGAGGGTAACAGGACTTTTTTTCTCTAAGTACATCTGTTTTACAAGTGTAATTTGTTTATTTAAGTGTGTATAATACAAACTTAACACTATATACATCCTTTTCAAAATATGAAACTGTTTCAGTGGGCATGCACCATTCATTTCTTCATAATGATTTTATGTGAATCATCTGCAGGAAGGTGTTGTGGGAAAACTCATTAACTTGCAAGGTTCAGGTAAGCTCTTGAAAAGAAGTGATTGTGAAAACAAACAAGATGATAAGTACAGTTTCACAAAGAAGAAGAAGTAAAGAAAGATTATGGACCCCTTCCCCCTTGGGTTGGGGAGTCCTCAGGGTAGATTAAAATATGAAGGGGGGTCCAGGACCCCAAAAAGGTTGAGAACCTCTGTTTTTAAGGACCTAAAGCTGCAGTACTTGTACTTCTCCACCAGATGGCGCGAGTACTTTGCCTCGTCAGTTCACCTGCTCTGTCTAAACTCCCCAGGGGGCCAGCGGCTCTACAGCATCACTTCTGTTATGTCTTTACCTCCAAAATAACGACCTTCAAGCTCATTCTTTAGCCCCAGAACACACCCAGTCCACCACAGACCCGGCCTGGGATGATCCAGAATAACTGTGAGGGTTCAAATGGAGGTAAGAATGCACCTGAGGTGAATAAAAACTGGCCCGTGGTTAAGCACCTCTGGAATGGCCCTCATGCTTCATTTTCCAGCTTAACAGGTTTGACTTTCGCCTCAGAGTTGGGGAACAAAAACAGGAAAATGTGCATTGTGTTTGAGTGAGAAAAGCAGATTAGTGAGAGACAAAGATTGGAAGGTTCCTACCTGCTCTGCAGACCGTATGATGGGTCTGTTTGAGACACTGACGCAGCTCGTACATCATGTGATGGAGATCATTTTCTCTGCATGGCACGAGACTGGTTTAGAGAATCCATCCTCACCTTGAGAAAAAAACAGAAAGGTGAAAATATTACTTTAACAATGATGGATATAATCAAAGATTGTGCATGATAAAAGACACTAAGCCTCGCATTGTTTGGAGGAGAAACAGTTTGCATAATGATTTTTTTTTTCGGTGAGGGAGGATGAGTTTGTGCGCTCACAGGGCGCGTCGAGTGCGCAAGGATGAAGAACTGAGCATTATTTGATCATTAAAAAGGCATCTTATACAGTAAACCACAGTTTGGTGTACGGATTAATTGTTTCGACTTTATTTATTAATATTTTCCACGATTTGCTCTGCAGAAGTTGACATTCACTAGAAAAAAATCCTTAATTTGCATTAGAATCTCTAGAATTAAAAAAGGTCCGATTCTTGTGACATTTTAAACATCCAGGGTGTTTTATATCAGCCCAAGGTACATATGATTCCACCTGTTTTGGCTTTCATAGCTTCAAAATTATTTTGTGATTTACAGTTGGATTTAAAGACGAAAAATGATAAAACACAAGGATTATTTTCTCATCGTCTTACCTCATAAAAAGACCATTTCACATCCATGGCAACCAAAGCGCAGAAAGCTCCACGACGAGGCATTTGCATCAAATGCGCAAAAGACTACCTCAAAAAATTAATCTCTTAAAATCCTATCAGAAACATTTAAAAGAGAGGGAGAAACAAATCCAAAAATGCGCAAAAGCTGATCCCTTCTCTTTTCCCATTTTCCTGTTCCTCGCCATCAGCCTGACACGTCTTCTCCTGGTGAAGACACGGACCAAAATGGAGCCTTGCGCGTAATTCAGCTCCCGCAGTTTGCGCTCTGTCAGTCGGTCTGTCCTCTCTTTCTCCCTCTCTTTCTCTATCTCTCCTTTGCAGAGATTCAGTGCGCATCTTCGTCCTCTCCGGAGCCTGTTTTGGACCCCTCCTCAGCTCCTCGGTGGGAAAGAGAAGCGTGGGAATTTTCTCAAACTTGAGGCGAAAAAAAACTTGCTTGCAGCTGTTGGAGGTCATCAGGCGTGAAGGAGCGGCAGATATTTTGCTGAGGTACAGAAAAAAATGCAGTTATTGTGTTAATGTGATGCTGCCCTCATCTTCTATCAGAGGGGTTGACTTTGCTGTAAGGTGTGTCCGGTTCTCTCTGATGAGCTGTGCGTAAAAAAGGCTGCCGTTGCGCATTTTTCTTGGATACGCATGACAGTTAAATGTGGAGCAGTTTGGGCACTTTCTTCATGTAGTTAATCATTCTTAAGCCCTTTTGGTGTGTTTAATTGTCTAGCTTTCTTTTTTTTTTCTTTATTTCCCCGCTCATAAGATTCAGGGACCTACATGAGTGTTTGTGATAATTTCAGTGACGCAGCATCTGCTCTCCATCCAGACGAACATGAGAACAGAGGTCTGATGGCTGCGCCTCTCTCTGTGTGTCAGCTTGGATAGAAAGGAGAAGAGGTGATTTTTAAGCACGGTTTGGCCTTGGTCTGCTCTGCTTTCACATGAGTCACTCACAGACTCAAGGGCAATTGTGCCATTTTCTCTTTCAAGTATGTCAGGCCCCCATTTTGTTTGTCTGACATCAGCACCTGCATCCTTTTAGGTGGATAGACTGTGACCATTTCAGAGCAGCCAGGTTCAAGGAGAAGGTTTGATCATTCATTTAAGACCTCTTCTTCAACCTGCCTATGTTTATCTTAGGATATCAACATATGTAGGTGTCGATTGTTAATAAACGAGGGACAGGATTTATTTTTCTTACATGTAAGCTGCTTGTTTTATTCTGAGAGGATCATTTTTATAGCCTGTTAAACTGCTTCAGATATCTTTCTTGATACACTAATGTTCTAATTCATTATTCACTGATTCTTTATGCAAATTCTGGCATGTGTACATTGATGCTTAGTGCTGATTTGTTGCACAAATATGCACTGTCCCAATTAAATAAATGAATAAAAAAGAAGCAATAGAAAGTGTGATATTTGCAACAGACACTGAGAAAATATCACATTTTCCCTCAAAACTGTCTTAATTTTATCCATCCATTCATTATCTTCACCACTTTGCCTCTGGAGCCTATCCCAGCTGACATTGGGCAATAGGTGGAGTCACCAGCCACTCACAGGGCCGACATGGAGGGACAAACAACTGTTCACACACACTCACATCTATGGGCAGTTCAGAGTCACAAATTATCCTAGCAAGCAAGTTTTTGGTTTTTGGATAAAATCTGCAGATGCACTGGGAGACAATGCTAATTCCAGACTGAGATGCCCCAGCTGACATGGGGAAGTCGAACCAGCAACCTTCTTGCAGTGGAGCATAAGCCCTAACTGTGCGGCAACCAGAAATTTCAGTGATACATAAAAATAAGGTCATGGAAGACTGTTTTTCTGTCCTTCTTCGCATGATCATTTAAAAAGTTATGAATGGATTTTGATTAAACTTTAGGAAATGTTGTTCATGAAACAAGGAAGACTGGAAGAGATGATGGTAGTGATCTGAATCCAGATGTTGACCCAGGAGTTTTTTCATTTTTCCACATTTTTGCTGATAACTGGGGTAAGAATGTCAGAAATGCTTTGGCAGCTCTATGAGCATTTCTAGTTGAATTAAAGATGTGTTTTGTGATGTTACCAAGCAATTCACACCTCAATAATATTGTAAAGACCACCATTCCTAAGCTATTTTATTTATTATTTTGTTCAGATGAAGAAGTACAACTTTAAATTTAGCCACACTTGTTGTTACACTTGGAAGCTGGTTTGTTAGCAGGGGAGATAAAGACCGACTTCCTCGGACACTGTCACTGGTTACGGCAGTTGGTAACACAGCTGAAAGGGGTTGGCGTCCCTTGCCTCCGGAGCTTCAGGGTGTAGGGTTTGCACTCTCAAACTTCATCACACATAAACACCTACAAATGGTGTAGGGTAGACATTGCTGGTGGTGCAGACGAGTCGTCAGGAATGATGAATGGTGAAGTGGCGACCCAGCCGACCTGTTGTTCCACACGTCAGTATGACATTAAACTTACAATAATTCACCCACATTGTTATTCAATCTATCAATCAGTCAGTCAGTCAATCTTAATTTGTACAGAGCCAAATCATATAAATATTATTGCAAGACACTTTACAAAAAAGCAAGTCAAAGCCAGACTTTTGTTGGTTTTCAAGTTATTATAGTTATTATCATTATTATTTTAATCAAGATCCAACATGGATCCACCATGATAACAGCACTTTGCAACATTAACCAAAAGTTATGTTGGTGCTAAAAGAAAAAGTTTCCATAATAGGCCCAGGATAGGCCTGATTTTTGCCAGGGTGAAAAAGGCAGTTTTAAAAATTAGCATAATGTGGGAGCTGAAGGACAAATCCTGATCAATAGAAATATTTATACATCACCCCTTGACTAAACCTTACTAAGCCCTTACTAAGCCCCTTTAAAATCATGGATACATTATTTATCTCTGATCATTTTGGACCTTGTATATGAAAAAAGAAGGGTGCATATACATCAGATTTTCCCACCCAGTGCTTATCTCCACATTGTCCATTTCAGACCATGTCCAGCCCTTTGGAGCGTGTTGTAGCCCAGAAGAAAGAGGCCATCGAAGCAGTGATGGACATGTTTGAGAAGGGGGCTGAGGTGTTAGCCAGCGCTGTGGGAGAGCTCTTCCCTCTCTGCGAGGCTGCCGCTCCAGTTCTACGCCTTGCCTTAGACAACGTGCAGAGCAAAGAGGTCTTCTACGTCAAAGAGCAGTTTCTGACAGTGAGGAATAAGCTGGACATTCTCTCTGCTCAGCTGGAGGAAATCGACTGTGAGATCCGGAAGGGCAGGCTGGACTCTCGGTATTTCTCTGTGGAGGAGAACATCAGGAACCAGTTTAGGAAATACATGGACATCCTGGAGGCCAAACAGCAGTTCAGGGAGGTGAAGACCAGGCTGTTTCTGGAGCATTTCTCTAAAACTGGAGGGGAGAAGAATCTGTTTGTGCTGTATGATGCTGTGATGGGGACAAACAGCTTTGGAGAGTCTGTTCTCGAGGTGGTAGAAAGGTGAGTTTTTATTTTAGAGCGTGAGGGGAGTAAAGGTAGCCTCATTGTGGCAGTGCAAAGTGTTGACATTAACATAAAAGCAGAGCTGTTGACAATATGGCATGAACTGACTACTTACCACAGAGTTGACCTGTAAACCAATCAGAGTGGACTGGACCCGTGTGGGTAGAGGCAGGAAGAAGGAAGTCTCAGACAGAGTGAGAATACAGCACTATCAGGGGTACTCATGAGTAGGGGTATAAAACTAGAAGGATTTTTGAACATTAAAGAGCATGACCATATCCTAGCAGGCATAAAAATGCATAAATGAATCTGATTTAAGGCAAAATATGACCTCTTTAATATTACTTTTTAATTGACAATAGGTTATGTTATTTCTGGGTGAACTGCATGTGTGAACACAAAGAATGAGTTCTGTTGCACAGAATTTACTCTGAAATTTACCAGCAGGTCCTCAAGTAAAGAAGTTTAAGGGAGGGTCATCCTGTGATAAATTGCTGGGTTAAATAAGTGAAAAGGTCTTTTATTGTATTTTATGGATGAGTTATAAAAAAAAAAACATTTTAAGATTTAGAAAAGTGTGTCATTTATACATCAAAATAAAAATTCCCCTTTCATAAAATGTCCATTCATTTGTCATATTCAGTCTGAAAAGACTGTCTGGGGATGGCACAGGGTAATTATTTCATCAGCAACATTTGAGATGAGGGGCTTTCTGAAAACATTTGGGGCATAAGCCCTTTAAGATACCCCCTGGCTTCACCTATGCTGAAAGGTAACTTTTGAGTGACCCCAAAAGCTGCAGCAAAACATTCAAGACTGTGAATCAGAACCAGCTCATTTTCCTTGCAGCTTTTCCGTGACCCCACGATCATAACAGGTTTGTTATAATAACAAAATCAGAAATAATTCTTACATTTTTGTCAAAAAACAGAAAAATGCACAAAATTGTATGTTTTTTTTGTGCTTTCTCAATGTCAGTACTGCTGAGAGTAAATCAGACCACATTATTAGGTGCCTCTAATTGAACCTTTCCATAGAGCCCAAGATCACGGCTATTGTCAAAGCATTCAAAAGTTCTTTTTATTTAACTGTAGGAATATCCACATGGTTATCAGTGTCCCTTTTGGAGTGTCCAAATACCACAGCTATAAAACGCACAGACACAGTCTAAGAAAAAAAAAAAGAAAAAAAAAAACCAAAACATTTTTTGACTTTTTTTTTAGTGTTTTGTTGTATTTGATTAGGAAAGACTTCAATCTCTGGTTTTATTTCGTTGTCCACCTGTATATGTTAAAGTGACAGTCATCTACTGGCAGTTGTTTAAAACAAAAAAAAATAGGCAAGGAAAATTGCCCTATTTTTTGTGTGCCAAAGCTGCCATAAGTCAGCTGTAGTAGCACCTACAGTGATTATAATTCTTGTCGGAGAAACTGTAAAATGTTACCTTTCAAAAGATACCAACACCATGCTTGTACCCCAAAGGATTTAAGAGCAATAATCATTTTACTTTGGGTATGTCTATAAGATTTGACTGTGCATGTAAGAGTTTAAATTTACATGCTGATTTTTCATGGTTTTGCAGGTATGTAGCGAGGAACCGCCGCCTCCTTGAAGATTTCTGTGTCCGCCTGAAGGAGCTTTTTTGTCTGGGCCTGATCGCCTTGTTGGGACACAGCGCTTTAACTCAAGGCCAGGAGGAAGAGGAGGAGAAAGTCCAAGAGTGGAGCTGCAAAATTGAGGAAGTCGAGTCCAGGATGAAGACGACTATTGAGTCTTGTGTTGCTGCTTTCCCAGAGCAAGCAAAGATCGACTCGCAGCACCTCCTGCAGGAGAAAGAATCAGAGAACCTGCAGGATACGACTCAGCAGCTCCAGGAGTTTTTAGTGAAAAAGTACGACTGGGTCAGCTGGTCCGTGCGGCTCATCAACCACTCAGGCAGCACCTACCGGAACTGGCGAGCAGGGGAGCATTTCCATCACGTGGCAGGACAGAACTGGTTCGAGGTTCTCCAGGTAAACAACATCAACCTGGTGGTATCATTTAGCTCCAAACCCCAGCCCGTGCCGCGAGACTTCATCAGGCAGGTCATGGAGGGCCCCGGGAAGAAGGGGAAGGCCCCAGAGGTGGTGGAGGTGCTGGAGAAGCAGCTGTGTGGGTTTGTGGTTCACGCCGTCAGTCGGCATAAGGAGTCTGCAGCTGCGTGGAGCTTTCCGGAAGATTGTCACTACTGGGAGAGACACAAGAATGTAGCTGTGTGTGTGCACTCGGAGTAGAGCTGAGCTGTTTGTCCATCTGCGACTCAGAACGTCTGTTTGTAGGTTTTATCTTGATAAATATTTCAGTATAGAAACTCAGGAGGAGGGGAATGCCCTGATTTCATTCACTGAAGGGAAGTCAAATGAAATGCTGACCCTAGCAGATCAGGAATCAGCAAAATACGGGCCACTTGTCACTGCTGTCTTAAACTTAAATCCATCAGTCTCAAGCATTTTCTGATTTGTCCAACAACAGATCCTTTGTGTAACATATCCTTCCAGTCACTAAATGCATTCAAAACATGTCTTCATTGTTTTCTTCTGACCTACATTTGCAAACACATCGTCTTTATATAATGTCCCTGAGCATGAGGGCCACAGGGGTCTGTGTCGGGTCCACCGCACCTTAAGTCATATCTTGCGTTCTTGTTAGATTGCTTTTCATCGTTTTGCTGATGATTTCCTGTTATACATGAAAGCACTGTTGGTACTTGTACCCAGAGTACCCAGATTACTTTTGTGGTGTCGAGCAGAGTTACACAGAAGGCTCAGCTGCTTGAACTGTACCAATGCAGGCACCTTGTTGCCTTGATAATACTGACCGACCAGGCCTGATCACAGCGATGGCATCAGGTATGATGAGATACATGCACGTCACTGATATCTTAGGTCGCTTTCACAACTAGATCATTTGGGAGGTTTGCTCTGATAGAAGTGAAGCTCAACGCTTGGTGTGGTTTGTTTGCATAATGAACACAGCAATTGATCCATTTTTTTGCACAAACAACTGCGCCAAGCTCACCTGAAAAGGGTGGTCTCAGCTAATACAACTGACCCCTGAAACAGTCTGTTTTTGTTAACTCATCCCACTGCTGTAGTACAAGCAGCATTAGTAGTAATAGTTATTGTATTATGACTACCAGGCAACCAGGCTGATGAGGAAGAGCAACTTTATAATCATGTTTTGGGTCCCACTGAGTCACTTTCTGTGCACAGGTATAACATACCAGGAAAAATAGGAACAGGTTAACATCACTGACAGTCTATACAGGAGATCATCAACATGGACTCACTCAAAAACTCATGAAGATTCCCAAACTGTAGTCAAACTCATTAAAGCAGGAGAATTTATCATTTTATAAAGCTGCTCTCCACAGTTTCTTTTTAATTTATTTGGATGCCCATTAGCTGCTGCCAAAGTAACAACTACTCTTCCAGTGGACCACTCTTTAAAATACAATCCACATAGTACATTACTAAAACTCAAAATGCCGTGAAAGAAAAAAAAAATACAGCAAAAAAAGGAATGGATAAAGGAAAAAAAACATCAATTTTAACACAACCTGAGTATAAAGAATAGCAATAAAGGAAAACAAGATAAACTTACTGACAGTCATAGAGATGTCTCACTCAAATGCCCACATATCAGGATATATGTATACCAATTATTCAATTACAATCTAATTCTATAGATGAATGATTTCACATATTGACAAAACAACATCTTAAATATATTGCAAAGATAATTACAGGATCCTACATTTCAGGCAACCCTTTAATTATATAATGAACAAACTTTTAAGGCAGTCTTGATAGTGTTAGAAATTTCTTCAAACTCTTTTAAGGAACAACTTTAATGGATAAACTCGTGATCTTTGATGGAATAATATTCCATATGTTCATACCTGTGTTGTCTTGCTTTGGTATTTGTGAATGGAAGTGTAAAAAAGCCCTGAAAGAATGTCATGTATTGAAATTGTAAAATAACTGGTCAAACAGAACATTTAATCCGAGATGAGGAAATTTTCCTAAATAATCAAAGCAAAGAGATGTGACCAAACTAGAGTTAAATGCATTTCACTGATGTTTGCTATTCTGGACCAACTTCAATGCTATGTGATGCTTTGTTTATAAAGATTATCACTATGAACAAAATGTGTAAGCTCCACAAACTTTTTAATTATCATCAAAATCCGAAAACCCATTGAAAAATCTAACAGTGAACCAACAAGAAGCCAGGTTCCTGGTTGGCCTACAAAAATACACGATCCCTGCACCATTCAGTTATAATGCAACTGTTTTTCAGTTTGCAGTTAAATATGATTGATGCTCGGCTCAAACGTGCATCTTTCCATGGATCTTTGACGTAACTGATTCACACTGGTTTAACTTTACTCCTCTACGCAATAGACAAACAAAGTGGACTTTGGGGATCATACATGCAGTGAAGGGTGTAACTGTGCCCTTGATGCTGAAATGAATACAACTTATCTGTGCTAAAAATAATTTGTAAAATGCAGCCATGCTGGATCAATCAGCAAAAATTATGAGTATACATGCTGGGATTGAGGAGGAGGGAGAATGATGCATCTCTTACAAACTTCTGGGTTGCTTTAACTTGTTACACTTCAAAAACTCAGATCTAGTTGAGAGTATTTGTCCAATTTCAAGTCAAAATACCTCACTAGACCTATTCTAAGGCACAATTTCCTGATATGTCTGGATTAAGATCTTATTTGAAGATATAAAAAACTAAAAATAAAGCCTGAGTTGCTTGTAATAAGTAAAATAAGCCAATGAGACGGGACAAATTTAACTTAAAGGGTGTCTTAAAATATATTTTTTTAATCCAGAGCAGATTTTAAGCCTGGGTTTAAGACCCTGAGTCAAACTTCATCTTTTTGCCTTTTATTTCACTTATGGTAAGACTTTATCTGGATTTGCTCAGTGAATGTGGATTAGAGTAAGTGTTTTAGACATTTTTGACTTGAATATAGACAAACACCTTGCTGAGATCTGAGTATTTGCAGTGTTTACAGTTTTTGTGATCCATGTACATCCAGTGTAAATCTATGTAATGTCTATGCTGTTTAAATGTTGTTAAATGTGTTTTTGTCTATAACATTTAGCTGTATTTAGTAGCCACTAACTTAATAGAGCACTTTTGCACTAACAGCGCTCTGTGTATCATAAAGAAAGGTGTGTGTGCTTTAGCTCATACATGCATACAGTGATGATCCAGTCTACCATGAGTAAAAGCTCGTACCTTTAAAGAGCCTCTCCTGCTGAGGCTGCATCCTGAGCTCTGCTCTCATTTATTCTACTGCTCGCCGGGCTGCCCTACATAACTCTGACAGCTCACTCTTTCAGGCGTGAACTACAAAAAGGCTCTGAGTTTGGCACCGGAGACGCGACAATGTGCCTTGTGTTTCATACGTATTCAAACCCCTCGGACCAAAACAAGAGAACTGCTAACCGGAGCTGTGCCCGTGCTTAAATAACTGTTTGTGCTGCTTTACTGTGAAGGAGACGTGATGTGATCCAGAGCTTTATAAGGTATAACAGCTTAATATTAAACCAGACTTAGGAAAAAAACAATATTATTTATATCAGTATACACTCACTGGCCACTTTTTTAGGAACACCTTGCTCCAGAACTGTCTCAATGTTTCATGGCATTGGGTCAACATGGGCTTGAAAATATTTCTCAGAGATTTTGGTCCATATTGACACGATAGCATCACATACTTTACGCAGATTTGTTGACTGCACATCCTTGATGCAAATCTCCTGTTCCACCACATCCCAAAGGTGCTCAATTGGATTGAGATCCGGTGACTGTGTAGGCCACTGGAGTACAATGAACTCATGGTCATGTTCAAGAAACCATTTGAGATGATTTGAGTTAAGTTATCCTGCTGGAAGACCATCAGGGGGTGAGTTCATTGTGGTCATAGAGGGATGGACATGGTCAGCAACGACACTCAGGTTGGCTGTTGTGTTTAAACGCTGCTCAATTGGTACTAAGGGGCCCAGAGTGTGCCAAGAAAATATCCCCCATACCATCTCACCCCCATCACCAGCCTGAATCACTGACACAAAGCAGGATAGACCCATGCTTTGATTTCTGCGTAATGCCAAATTCTGTTACATCATCTTAATGTCACAACAGAAACACACTCATCAGACCAGGTTGCATTTTTCCAGGCTTCTGTTGTTCAATTTAGTTGCGCACGTGCTAAATACAGCTCCAGTTTCCTGTTCTTTGCTGGTAGGAGTGGCACCCAATGTGGTCTCCTGCTGCTGTGGCCCAGAAATGGTAACCTGCATACCTTGGCGGTAATGAGTAGTTGTTTAAGTCACTGTTGCCTTTCTATTATCTCGAGCCACTCTGGCCATTCTCCTCTGACCTCTGACATTTACAAGTAATTTTTTACTAAGAGAACTGCTGCTCACTGGATATATCTCTTTTTCAAATCATGATCTCAGACCCCAGAGATGGTTATGTTTGTAATAGATCAGCAGGTTCTTAAATACTCAGACAAGCCCGTCCAGCACCAACAGCCATGCCATGTCACTTCAATCATCTTTCTCTGATGCTCAGTATGAACTCCGGCAGGTTGTCCTGACTATGTCTGTACACCTCAGAGTATTGAGTTGCTGCCATGTGATTGGCTGATTACTAGCTGTTGATTGGGTATGATTAAAACAGTGGCCGGTGAGTGTATGTTGAATTAGAGTGTGCAGAGGTGTTTGAGAAAGGCAGGATATGTGACAGGGTCAGCTCCTCATGTTAGAAACTGAAAATCTGTTGTTAAACTTTGGTTATTCCAAAGAAAGAAAGAATAATCTTCTCTAATTTACACCAAGTTTGTTCATTTTTGAGAAATCATATGACTTAATGTCCTTTCTTGATAATCTAAATAATAATAAGTGCATGATTGAGGTTCTGTGAAACTTTTGGGCTGCTTTAAGTTCAAATGAGAAAGATAATGCCTGGAATTAACGACATATATTTGATGATAAATGATGAATGCTTTGTTTTGCACACTCTTCATGACTGTGATGTATATGTTTCCATTGCTATGTAATTTTCCTGTAAATACAGTTTGCACTTCCATTGTTTTTGTCATATCTTATATCATTTCTTACTATGAATTTATAACTGTTTTTTTCAATGATCATGTGAATACTAAATTATTTATCAGAAAGTTTATCATATGTACCATTTTTCAAATATTATCTCTGAAAGTGGTGACAGAAAGAAGAAACTCTGCTTTGATTTATACCAAGATGGCATGTATGATTTGCTAAACTGATCAACGTTTATGTTCAAACTAATTAATTGCAATAAATATGAGTGCATGATTGATGCCCGTTGTAATCTTGACTCTTTCTGTCAGTAAGTGCCGAATACAAATCATTAATGTACTTGTAAACATCTTTAATTTAATCTTTGCCTCTGATTCCTTGTTCCAAACTGACTTACGCAGCACTGTTAGCGTCTGTAACCATTAAACAGAAGCAGTGCTACCTCAGCAGCAGAGAGCTCGGCCTAATTAAATTGATATTTACACATAAGTCAGCATTTCCTGACCACAGCTCTGCTTTGATAGTCCATGAATAACCTTTGGCTGAGCTAATACCCTGCAGACGAGCAGCAAAGTGCTTGTCTTAGCAGGAACTGATCAGTTATGATGCATGATGGAGGTGCACAGCGAGCAGATGGCCATCATTTCTTATCTCAGAGAATCTGCAGAGTCTTTAGCTGCTCTGTCGTTCATCAGGCCTGTCACAGTCAATCCTGTGTTATCTGAGTAATACTGAACAGCGCTGGAGGAAGAAGACCGTCTTATCAGCTGAGGCTTTTGCAAAAGAAAATGACGGCTGATGATGGAAAATAAAGTCACAAGACAGCAAAAACTCAAATCTCAGAAGGAACGTTTGACTGATTTTAAGACAAACATCTTCTTACTTTTAGTGTAAGCCTCAATCCCCTGATAAGTCCAATGCAACCATTTATTAAATACATAAGTAGCAAACAATAAGGGATGAATTGCTGTAAAGTAACAATGCCTCTAGTCGCATTTCTTTATAAAAAGAAAACCAAATAACACTGAAAGCTTTTCTCTATAGAAAGTATATTTTTTCACTCCACTTCTGACGCATCATGTTTTTTGTACTTTACACCTTGGCAGCAGCGCTTGCCTACTACATTATCTGATAGGCACATGATTAATATTATTGAATATTATATATAATTAATAAAGTACTATCTAATCTAATCTAATCTGAATGTGATTGATGGAACGATTGTCCAGTTACCTGCTAGACATACTTTTGAAAGGTTTTCCTCTCTCCGAACACTTCTTATAGGCTGCCCATCTGGTTACTCGGGTTAATTTTGCACAGCAATATTTTTTATGTTGGTCCCAGAAGGGGCTTAACTCTGCTTATGTATAACTAGGGTGTGTTTCTGTGGAAAGAGGTAATGAACAATTTCTCTGAGATGCCCTTCATGCTACACGGCTACTAATTTAGCCTCTGTGTGCCATTAATGGTGAAATATTGGTTGTTAAAAGTTACCCATATGAATTCATCTTGAGGCTTATGTTTTGACATGACATGCTGAAGAATTTCCATACTGTACTTCCTGTGTGCTGGTTCTCATCTTACACACTCATCATGCTTCAAAAGAAAGAAAACGTGTCATTGTCTACATCCTTATAGACTCTTTTGTTCACACAGGATGCTGCACCTGCTCTTTTCATAATTACAAACCTCAGGCTGATGACTGAGACTCTTAACAACCTTTGAAATATCACAGCTAACCCCTGAAGGAAGACACAAAGGGAGTGTCAGGCATCAGCTCAGTCTTTGAATGCACCACAAAAGCAGTCTGAAGGAAATATAAAAACACTGAACACCTGAACAAAAATAAAACAAAAAGTAGAAACTGGCTGCCATAACAGCTGCACCTGCCTTTGAATAATAGATATTTCTCATTTATTTGCAAATTTCTTCTGGTTTCATCCTGATCTTCTCAATTTTGTCTTTTATCCCAAATAATTAGATTCATTTATTCCCACATTTTCACCTGGAGTGTGAAGTATTCCCATGGTTTTCCTCCTATGTGGATCTAAACAGCATCCTCAGCCTGCACTGAAAGCCAGAGGATTCATTAGTGGTTGTGTGGGCTTTGCCTAGGTAACAACTATTGATCCAGGAGCCTCTTCCCTGCATAAAAGGCTTTAGCTGTGGGAGCCCGTCAATCCTGACTGTCATTATGGACGACTGAAGAATCTGTTTACTGAGGAGATCCCCGGCATCCATCATGTGCCGAAGCAGCCACAGTCTGCTGGTTCTGTGGTTGAGTGAAGGCTAAAGAAGGTTTTTCAGGATTAAAGAGAAACATCTGTAGAAGAAATGGTACCAGAGGGGGTTGGCAGACAGAGGGCGCTATAAACATACAGATCTATTGGCAATTATGCTTAGAACTAAAAGACACATCCACACAGCTTCTTCCTGCACTGCAAAGAGTCAGATTTAATAACTTTAGCCCAGTGATGCATCTACACCATCAGAGCTGTTGACTAGGGGAGATACACTGGGCTGTTTTCCTAATGAGTAAAGATTAACATTTTTAATATTAGTAAAAACAGTCCTCACAGATATCTCCATGATGGCATCACACAGGTGCTGCAGATTTGTCAGCTGCACATCCATGATGAGAATCTCCCTTTCCACCACATCCCAAAGGAGCTCTACTGGATTGAGATCTGGTGACTGTGAAGGCCACTGAACTCATTGTCATGTTCAAAGGAATACTTTGTGAAGATTTAAGCTTTCTCTCATGGTGTGTTATCCTGCTGGAAGTAGCTCTCAGAAGACAGGTTTACTGTGGTGATCACAGGGTGAACATGGTCAGGAACAAGACTTAAGTAAGCTGTGGTGTTTTTGAAGATGCTCATTTGGTGCGAAGGGGGTGCAAAGTGTACCAAGAAAAAACTCTACAGCCTGAATTATTGATACAAGGCATACGTTCATTTTAATGCAAAATTCTGACCATACCATCTGAACGTTACAGCATTTTTAGACTCATAAGATCAGGAAACATTTCTTCCTGTCCTCTACTGTCCACTTTTGGTCACCTGTTGCTAACTATAGCCTCAGTTTCCTGTTCTTAGCTGACAGAATGGCACCTGGTGTGTGCTGTGAGCTAGAGCTGAATGATTTTTATCATTTTCTGATCAAAATGAGGATTTCAGACAATGTGATCATGTGATCGCCAAAGCTGCAATTTTTTGCAGCACTCCTGACTGACCCAGGATCTGTTGTGTTGACTATTTGCTAAGGGCAATGTTGTCACATGTCAATGCTCATGTCCAAAACCATCAAAGGTTGAAATACTGGTTTGGCATGGCTGGCTTTTTTCCTTTATTGGAATTGTTGAATTTTTATTATCATTATTATTACTTATTTAACATTTTTTTGTTTTGTTTTGTTTTGCATTTTATTTAACATTTTTAACTTAACACAATTACGGATTTTTTTTAAAAGTTAAGACATTCAAAGACGGCTCTTTTAGTTCTTCAGTTGTAAAAATTGCCGTTGGTCAAGGACTTTAAAGAGTGTACATGCATTTTTCTTGTTAATAAAAATATGGAAAATAGCGAATCTTTAACATTTGGAAGCAATTCTTACTTTTGGTTTTCATCCTTTCCTTAGAGTAATAGTTTTTAATATTTGATGGTATGATGTAAGTTTCTGTCATGTTTGTATATGTTACTTTAAACACTGTGAATATTGCACTGAAACTTGATTAAAAAAATCATGATTCGAATTGAAATCACAATATCTGCCAGGAAAATCACAATTACATCTTATCCTGAAATCATTCAGCCCTACTGTGAGCTCAAAAATGGTCTTCTGCATGACTTGGTTGTAAACAGTTGTTATTTCAACAATTCACCTCTGACCTCTGGCAAAAACAAGTCATTTTCAGCCAGAGACCTTTAGCTCACTGGATATTTTCTCTTATTTAGACCATTCTCTGTAAACACTAAAGATGATGGTGCACAAAGTTCCCAGCAGATCAGGATTGTCTGAAATACTCAGATCTGTCTGTCACCAACAATCATGCCACATTCAAAATCACTGAATTCACCTTTCTTCTTCATTCTGGTGCTCAGTTTGAACTTCAGGTCCTCTTGACCATGTGGCTGCTTTAGTTGTTGATTACATGATCAAGTAGCTGAACAGGTGAACCTTAGTGAAGTGGCTGGGTGTGTGTGACTGATTGGGCACAGGGGTGTTGAGTACGTGTCCTCTTGCTTTGCAGCACTCAGTAAAGACCCATGATCTCATGCTCAGAGGCAGTGAGAGCATCTCTGTGTGTTTTCCTGTGTTGTTGTACGTCTGCTTAAGTAAATCTAAAGAAACTGCCCAGGGAAATTTTCTAAGCTTTGCTGGAAGCTTAGACATTAGAACCGTGGTGATGAAAGAACTTCACAGTTCTTCTTAGTTTTGTTGTTTTGTTTTGTTTTGTTTTGTTTTTGTATAACACCTGTGACATTTGAGTTTTTGTGAAGAGTTTTCTCTGACTTTGTCTTCAGCAGCATGGCAGTGATGGTTTGGTTTCCCCTTATCTCTCTGTGCTTTTAGGAATAGAAGTCTTTTGCTTGTTTCCATTTTACTTGATTGTTTCACCCTCTCTTATTCAATCCCTCACTATTAAGTTAAGAAGCCTGACTCTGCAATTGTGCCCTAATCTCTCCCTCTTGATGCTGTGCTTACACTGTAAATCTCATGATCCTGTTTTTCTGTTTTTATTAAAGTTACCCATCGTGTGTTCATGTTTTGTGTCTTCCTGTTTTATTTTGAAAATTCACTTGTCCTTCCTTGTCTCTGAAGATTTTGCTTCCTGTCTGGCGTTGTCACATCTGATCTCTGATTGTGCTTCCCCAGCTGTGTCTAATCACCCCCAATCACCTCATGTATTTAACCCTCATGTCTTCCCCTGTCTTGTTGCCAGTTCGTTAGTACCTCAGTGTTGCGTTCTAGTCCCAGTTCTAGTCTTGTTCCACATCTGATCTGATCCTGCTTTGTTTTTTGACCTTGCCTTTTTGCCTCAGTGTTTTTTGGATATCTCTGTCTTGTTTGACTGATCCTCAGTGTACTAAACCTGACCTGTTATTAGACCAAGCTTTTTGGAGCTGTTTCACACCTCATGTCCTGCATTTGGGTCCTTTAACCTGGTTTAGTTCTTGTCAATAAATTGTATGAAGTGCTTGGTGAAATGTTAATCAAATATACAATTATTTTGAAATCATAGCTGGTTAGCTCATCAAATTCAGCTCCTTTTCACATGATACAGGGAAGTGTTTTCAAACACTCAGTTAATAAATTTAGAACTTTTCACTTTTACTTAAGTAGATCCATGGAATGCAATACTTGTATTTAAGGAAAAACATCAAAGTAACTGTACTTGTACATGAGTACAATATTTGTGCACTTTTCCAGCTCTGCTCCTTTGTTTTATGATTTACTTTTACAATACATCACCACATTACTCCAGTTATCTCTCCTCACACACTTTCCATACACCTCTAATCTCTGCATACACACCAGGCTGCACCCTTTGTGTTTCCTCCTCACTTTGTGTCCATGTTTAATGGAAACATTGGGATGATGAGTGTCACACTGGAAGCATTTTGTTCTTTTGGCATTTTGTTGCTGCGTGTGTCAGCTCTGGCGAGAGCCGCCACAGCTTTCACATGCATGTCCTGCAGCCTCAGTGCATCTCACTGCTGTCACAGCTCTACCTCTTCACATATATCAACCTTATAATGAACGTCTATTGTTAAGTTTAGGAAAGCCACAATAAATCTACAGGTAACCTGATTTATTCAGTGAATGACCTAAGACATCAGCAGAATGAAATGGTTCTGATTGACACGTTCTCCACAGCAGAGGCAAACTGAACATCCATACCAGCTGGATTAAGTTAAATATGGTTCTCTATTCGTTATTTTCCGTCTGTTTTGGCCCCAAAATGCTAATGTCTCGTGGAAAAAAAATAGGCAAGACTCCTTTTTTTTTTAAAATTTTCACTTTCCAGTCTGAAAGTTCTTACTTGGTAACATGTTGCTGAAATGTAGACAGACACGCACTGCTGCTATGACAGAAAATCCAGTGTGAAATGTGGGAGGGATAAACAGAAGTGTTTGTACATGTTAGGTTGTTTGAAATTTATAACAACTGAAAAAGCATCAATTAGCATTGGTGCCTTTAGAGTCTTGTTGTGTGGTTATGTGCCATCAAAGTTCTAATTCATCATATCTGGTTTATTTTGACCATCAACATGAAGACTAATTCTACTATACACAGTGATGAAGCAGTGTTTGAGAGATGTATATTAAAAGTAGACAGATGATGACTTCAGTTTTTCAATTGACTAGCACAGTATCAGTAATCAGTTTCAGATGTCTCTCTGTCCTCTCCAGAGACTTTCAGTCTTGTAAATCTTGTTTTTAAATTAGGGAATTGAAAATCTATCCTGATGCAATTTCAGAAATCATAAACTGATTACACACCCATCCATGAAAAAAACTTTCAGTTAAAAAACCTCAGATTAAACTCTTCCAGCTCCTCCTGCACACGCCCTCCTTCCATCAGGCTGAATCTGCTCGTCTCTAGCAGGAGATAGCGGCCAATATCAATATTTCATAAACAAATGAAACAGAGGATGGAGGCGAGCGTCAGAGTGTCCCTGCAGGGAAAAGTCGATCAATGGGAAGATAGGTCTGTCCGCTGGTGTCCGCCAATCCCGGCCCACACAGGATAATGCTATTACCCATCAGGCCGAGTGGACCATCGACCGTCCCGCTGCACAGAGAGTGGATTAATCCGATAAAAAGCATTGAAACATTTGTTCAGCAACACACTGGCTGAAGGTTTGAGACCAGAAGAACCCACTCTGTCCAAGACTGATTCAGACTGGTTTGGACACAGGAAGAGTCAATTTGATATATCTAAAAATCAGTTTATTCAGGCAACAGGCTGTCACATGAGACAGTGATGTTGCTCTGAGTATCATCACTGCTAACATCAGTAATGATATTCAAAATAACATCAACCCTCAGCATGAAATCTCTATCATACTTGAGCATTTTAAGTTTATATTTTTTAAGTTTCACACGTCCCCTCCGCATGATCGAGTGCTTCTTTCTTTAAGGATATTTATGCTCCATTTCTAACCTGTTCAGAGGAGAGTTTGTTCTACAAAGTGGCTCACAGTCTGTACCCCAGTAGCTAGGATATTATCTGATTGGCCCGTAATAAATGCTGATTGACAGAACAATCATCCAGTCACCTGCCTGATATGCTTCTGGAAAGGTTCAGCCCTACTCAAACACTTTCTATGGGCTCTTTCCCAGATGGACCAGTGAAAAACAGTTTATTTATGGTCCATCTGGTGTGCCAGGTTAGCCAAACTTTTCCACCTCTAACATCATAGTCTGATGTTGAAAAATTGAAGTGTTTCAGGTGTCAGCTGCTGTGTTATGAAGGACCTCAATGCTCCTGCATACATCCTGAATGTTTGGGGAATTCATTAGTCAGCAGAGGCTTTAAATCCACTGGCCAGTGAACACGTGTCTCAGCCATCTGCAGAGCCTCAAAGTTTCCCCTCTTGTTTTCCAGCACTTCTTTTTCTATTCGGTTGCCATCACTGTCTGCTTTCCTTTTTCAAGGCCTCATGTTGTCTCCTCAAAACCCCCCTGAGCTGTTGTAGTCAAAACTGAGGCACACATCTGTCAATAGCGCTGAAGAATCTCAGAGTATTTGTCTTCTTGTTCACCCAGACCTTTACCATCTCACTCTATGTGTCCCCTCTGAACCCGTCTGTTATTACTCATTCAGAGTCTGCAGCTCTTTACGACCAAGTCTGATCTCTCTGGGTTGATTTTCTCCTCAGCAG
Source organism: Cetoscarus ocellatus (assembly GCA_037902135.1). Classification (NCBI taxonomy): domain Eukaryota; kingdom Metazoa; phylum Chordata; class Actinopteri; order Labriformes; family Labridae; genus Cetoscarus; species Cetoscarus ocellatus. Next base: position 5,573 of record JBAMNC010000907.1, on the reverse strand, counting down.
AAGGGGTTAAAGCCTTCACAAACAGCATATTTCACATATTGTATCAGTCAAGGAGTAATAAGTAATTGTTTACAGACATTTACAGGCCTTTCTTGGACTGTGTTTCATGTACAAAACATGCACAGACATTTCTAATCAGAGTATTGTTGTGTAACACTTGGGGAGGAGGTGAATTTGTGGATAATGACCTCTAGAGAGCTCAAAGTAATGAGTAAAAGCGTGAGAAAGAGGAAATGAAGGAGAGGAGAACCAGGAAACACCACGTCACTCCTTCAGTGGGTTAATCCTTCACAGTCTGCGTTAAATCCTCTGGAGAGCATCAACAAACAGAGGATCAGATACAGGGGTGGGTTGAATGATTTCAGGCCTGAAGGCAAATACTAGCATGGGCCCCCTGCAGTAACTCAGTGTTTGAAAACAGATGAAGGCTGATTCTGTAACTGATCTGTCCTGATGGTGATAAAAACTGCAGCTGAGAGTTTATGAGTGGAAAGGAGGTGGATGAATCAAACTGTGGATGCATGGGAGATTTGCACTAAGATTCCTCTAGAGCTGGGCATATATTATGTGATTTCAACACATTTTGACACAAAGTCTGAGTGACAACTGCCTTTGCAGTTGGGTGGATTTCAATCGAACTAAAGTGGGGTGCACACACAAGGATTTTCCAAATCTGAAGAGATTTTTTTATGTGTTAGAGACCCCTCACATGAAGATAAAAAATCAGGCATTGAACAGTTTTGTGTGGTGTTCTGCAATAATCTCAACACAGCACACCACACACATAAAGATTCTGTCCCACCACCGATCTAGAATCTGGTCCTCCAAGACAGAAATCTCGAGAGATCAAACATGATCTAACAAAAACAAAGGCAAAGAAGCATAGCAACAACCAGAAAACACAACATGCAACATGGAAGAGGACATACGAGAAGAGGGAGTGATGGTGGTCTTGGGGCTAATTTTTACAGGAAAAATCCTGAACTAAAAAAAACAAAAGTCTGAGGAAAATATCCTGGAGACAGCGTGAACATGTGAACTGGTCCTCCATTTCTGAGGTCAAACAAACTTTATGTCTCACGGCCATGCTTGTTTTTATTTACGCCTGCTTCCTTGTTCCTCAGTCAGCTCGCTTCTTGATTGGCTACATTCCATTCAACGTCACAGTTCACGGAGTCATGACTCAGAAGTTTTTGGCTTCCCCCACACACATGAAGATATTTGGTCGTAAATATTGAACAACTTCAATATTTATGATTGTCAGCCCTGACCTGTTTCAGAGACGATTATAGGGACTCTTAACACACCTCAGACCACAAGATAATCTTATAAGATAATCTTATAGGCAATAAGATAATCTGGTGTTTGCCATCCTTGGTTGGGAAGGGGGAACAAAAACAGCCCAATAGTCTTTATGTGTGAACCCCGCTTCAGCGTCGTTGAAGCATTTACCACAGATGTCAACTTGTGAGCTGGTTTGTTTTAGTAGAACCAGCTCTTAGCAGTCCTCTATATTTGTTGTAGACCACCTTATCAAGAATGGCTAATAACTGTTACTGTACTGGTGTAATGCAAAAGTGTGTAAAGTCTTTGTTTACTAATGGACTGCATGATGATGGAGACTTTTATTTTCAAGATTTGAACTCAGCAGTTTTCAGTACCTTGTGTTGTCAGGCACCAAAAACAGCTGTCATGTAATTGAACAGCCAAAGCCCAATGAAAGATGACTGTTGTGTGTTGAAACTGTTGTCATGTAAACAGGTCCTTGGTTTGTGTAAAATGTACACAGTGGTATTAAAGTCTGGGCAAACAAACTCCTTTGTATCGGACACAATGGGTTGTGCTTCAGTAGAGTCATAGATGAAGAAGAGGTCCAACAAAGTTTACAGAAAAAGTCTGTTTACTTACTCAGTTGATTTGAGACGATGAGTCAGCACTGAGCCTTGCAACACATGAGTACATATCAGTTCACATGTTCGGTCTGTAAAATAAGAGGATGGAATTTATAAGCTTTACTTTACTCAGTCACAGGGGGGCGATCTTTAAGGAGGTGGTGCACTGTCTTCCTCTCCTTTACAGTGATTGTTGTGAGGAATGACAACTGTATTTTTTTTCTCAGTTGCATTTTTGTGCAGCAGTCTGTCTCCCTGTAACTAACATTTTGTGGTGGAACCAACTATAATTTTGGGAGCAGGCTGGAGGATGATGGTGTGTAAACTCAACATCAAGAGAGCATCTGGGAGTTCCCCCCTCCTGGTTTGTCTGTCCACAAAAGCATTAGTGAATTACTGCTGTGATTGCTTTATTGATCTGGAGTGTAACACATGTTCAGACCTCTGCTTCAATTTGTCTTTTTCAGTCCAGGCAGTTCCCATGAGCAACACTTTGTTTTCTACATCCTGTTAAAAAGATGAATGTTTCTTCCCACAACTTCCTACAAAACATTTTGGCAGGGACCTCATTCATGTCTTATTGAATCAAGGAAAACTACATTCACTCACAGGCCACATTATTAGGTACTCCTGTTAAACTGCTCATACATGCAAATATAGCCGATCACATTGACTGATTGGCTGTTTGGCTGATTTAAGTGGCTTTGAGCATGGCGTGGTTGTTGGTGCAAGGTGGGCTGGTCTGAGTATTTAAGAAATTGCTGAACTAGTCGGATTTTCACACACAAACATCTTAGGGGTTTACAGAGAATGGTCAGAAAAAGAGACAATATCCTTTAAGTGTAGTTTTCTGGGCATAAAGGCCTTGTTGATGCAAGATGTCAGATGAGAATAGCCAGAATGGTTTGAGATGATAGAGAGGCAATGGTGACTCAAATAACCATTCATCACAACTGAGGTATGCAGAGGACTTTCTTGAACCCACAACATGTCAAATCTTGAAGCAGATGAGGTACAGCAGCAGAAAACCGAAGGATGCCACCACTCCTGTCAGCTAAGAACAGGAAAACAAAGCGTTGCCCACTTGGAGATGAAAATGGTTTCTGTGAACAGGCATCTTTTCAAGAAAAGTGTCCGCACATAAAAATGCTGTAGTATATATGCCAGCCTGTAAGTGGTGCTGTAACGCTGCAGCAGACATTCACCAAAACCAGAGAAGAAGACATGGAGCATGGGCATACATCATGAGAAATGTGAACAAACACTGGTGTTTGCTGTTCTCCATGTCCTCTTGTTGATCATGTTATAAGCAGAAGAGCAGAGGATTTTGCTGTTAAAACCAAAGCAAGCTCAGTGGCTTCTGCAGCTCAGACACAACATCTTATTCTGCTATTGTTTCAATTGTTGTCAAAGTTAACATGTGTGGTTTAAGGAAGGGATGGGGCTATGACGCCATTGTTTCTGAAACTATTGTATTTGTTGTACACACAGAAATGCAAGAGCAGCATTTTGAGATTTACCTACTCTGGGACCTGTTTTCAAAAATGTGTATTTTGGGCACCAGAATCACTGGATCTATGTGGATGAAATGTTCATATAGTAAAAAAAAGGTTTGCAGATATGCCTTAACTCATCTTCATGTGGATGACCCCTGAGGTGATGATCCAAACAAGATTGCCAACATTGGCCAATAGAAGATTAGAAACAGTTGGCATAGTGGCACAGCAGGTAGTGCATGTGCCTCATAGTAAGAAAGTCGCCAGTTCAAAACCTCGGGCCACGCAGGGCCTTTCTGTGTGGAGTTTGCATGTTCTTTCTGTGCATGCATGGATTCTATCTGGGCACTCCGGCCTCCTCTCACAAACCAAAAACATGCTCATTATGTTGACTGGTGACTCCAAATTGTCCTTTGGTATGAGTGTGAGCGTAAATAGTTGTTTGTCTCTCTATGTGGCCCTGTGATCGGATGGCAACCAGTTCAAGGTGTACCCCGCCTTCCGCCCAATGTCAGCCGGTGTAAGTTCTGGCCCCCCACAACCCAGAATGGGATAAGGGGTATAGATGATGGAGGAAAGGAAGATTAAAAACATATTGCCCAGTTGATGAGTCTCTGCAACATTCAGATCATAGGGTCAGAAGATGTCATAACAACAGCACGTATGGATCCATCCTCCCTTTAATCATTGATTCAGACTGGTGGTGGTTCTATAATGGCCTGAGGGATATTTTCTTGGCACACTTTAGCCCCATTTCCACCAAGTGGTCTGGTATGGATCGGCACGGTTTGGCTCAGGCCGGATCGGTAAAGCCTGATCCTGGTTGCGTTTCCACAGCCAGCCGTACCCTACTTGGTAGGCAGCGTCTAAGCCGGATGCCGATAGCATGACATCATAGCAGCGCGACACAGTGTACCCGGCTATTAAATACAACGAAGAAGAAAAAGCGACACAGTAAACAAAGAGCAACAATGGAAGACCATGGGACGCTCGATCTTGATGCCATTTTCCAAACAAAAAAGCCTTGAGAGTTATCTTCACGAAGACGAGTGGAGATTTAAACATGGCAGGGCTGTGTTGTTCTTTATTACCGCTGTTGCACGGGAAGTGACGTCTCCTTCGACCAATCAACGGGCTGCAGTGTTTCTTGCTCCACCATCTGGGGTCGGATCGATATGCTTGGCATCCCAACAGAAGGGTCCCAAAAAGTGGGACGGTACGGTTCGCTAATAAGGGGTCCTATCCCGGTTTTAGGCTATGGAAAAGCCACAAAAAGCGAGCTGTACCGAGACGAACTGAACTGAACCCTCTGGTGGAAACGGGGATATAGAGCCCCTTTGTATCAGTTGTACATTGTTTAAATGCCACAGCCTGCCCGAGCATTGTCGTTGACATTATCCATCCCTTCATGACCACAGTGCACCCATCTTTTGCTGGCTTCTCCCAGCAGGATAATGCACCATGTGTAAAACCTCAAATCCCCTCAAACTGTTTTCCCAAAAAAGACAATTACTGTACTCAAGTGACCTTCAAAGCCACCAGATGTTAGTCCCGTCGAGCATCTTTAGAATGTGATGGATTGAGAGATTCAAATGATGGATGTGCAGCCGACAAACCTGCAGTAATTGTGTGATGCTTTCATGTCAATATGGACCAAAATCTCTGAGGAATGTTTCCGGCATCTTGTTGAATCTTTGTCATGAAGAATAAAAACAGTCAAAGTCCAACCTGATACGAGCATGGAGTACCTTATAATGTGGCCAGTAGAGTAAATGGAAAATCTTTGAGGAAATCATAAATCATACAGACTATTAGTGTGTTAAGAAAAAGTTTGACCCTTCGGTTTTTCCAGATGTCTGATATAAAATTGGTACATAAGACCCATGTCTGCCTGCATGACTGAAACTCAGCTTAATGTCTTACAGTAAAAACAAATTGAATTTCCAATTTACTTGGGACATCGAGGTTTGAATCTCTTGTGTGGGAGCCAAAATGGCCTCTTGGTTGAACTGGCCTGTGATCAATACGAAGCCTTCTTACAGCCACTGAAGTGTAATCTGTTTCCTCAGATCTGACCCCATGTTATCGATTTATGAGTGACTGACGGGCCTGTACTGATGTTGTGTGCCACTGTTGTGCACACAGATCATTGGTGTGTGATTCAGATTGGTCAAAGATCAGCTGT